>JBCNJP010002095.1:0-29653 GCA_039602395.1 Deinandra increscens subsp. villosa | reverse complement strand
GGTCTACAGGGTCTACAAAAAATAAGGGGTCTACACGGATCTTTTACATATATATATATATATATATATATATATATATATATAGTGAAAAGTTCATTGTAGACACCTCCATAAGTGTAGACAGATAGACACCTCTTTTCACCATTAGATCTCTTGATCTAATGGTTATGATTAATTTCATTTTTCTTTTTTTTTCCTTTATCTCATTGTTCAGAAAATTTCACATGTGAAAACACATATGAAATAAAGTAATTTCACATGTGAAATAGGGTGTTTACCTGTCTACACTTATGGGGGTGTCTACAATGAACCTCACCCTATATATATATATATATATATATATATATATATATATATATATATATAAAGTTAATTGCCATTTTCGTCCCCGTGGTTTATAAGTTTTAGCCATTATAATACAAAAAAAAAATCTCCTCAGCTTCTCTCACGTTTGTAAGTCATTTTAGTCCATATCACTAACTGCTGTTAAAAACTAACTGGAAATCAGGGGTATTTCGTAAAACCATATTATCTAATTTTTAAAGGGCTTTTATCCAAAAAAAAATTAAAAGGAAATAAAATAAAAAATTAAAAAAAAAACCTACCTTGCATACGTCGCACACCACTTCTAAATCTTCGCAAATTATGCGCTCCAAACCTTCGACCTATCATCCATCGCAAATCAATTCTGATCATCGCAAGACACTTCTCTATCCAGGTTCGCAAGACTGCTTATATACTTAGGTTCGATCCGACAATTAAGTGTGTGATTCCCGATTCAGTTTTTGTTTACCACTGATTTGATTAAGAATTTTATGTATTCACCACTAAATGCAAAGAGAATGTGCAGTGCATTGAGCACATGGTTAGTTCATGGCATGGAAAGTTTTATGCCAACCTTATCACAAGATTTGGTTATAAAAAATAGAGAGTTAAAACATGATAAAGAATGGGTTAACTATTCATGTTAATATTACCTGTTTGGTCATCATCGTAAACACAGAATCTTGTTCTTTGGGTTTACAACAATTAGTCGCAAAATCAGCACATTTGGACTGTTTCCTTTATGTTAACTTTTTGTTTACCACTGATTTGATAAAGAATTGTATATGTTATTAAACCGTAATATCGGTACATCAGCTAATGCCTTTGTGATGGTTATAAGAATAAAATTACAAGAGAATAAAAAATTATAGAACATCTAGGTGCTTATCCAACCCATATCAGTTGTTGAACTTTAAAGTTTATTAGCTATGTAATTAAAAAGAACTAACCCATATAGCTTGATAATTGAAGTTTACGTTTTTAGTGATGAAACAGGAAAGCAATTCTAAACTGAAATTGGTTAAACCTAGATGGTTACTCGTAATTTGCTGTTAATTATGGTCATTTTAGGAGTTAGGCATAAAAGTCTTTGTTTTTTAGGGTTACAAGTCTTTTAAAAAATAGATAATATGGTTTTACGAAAATACCTTTGGTTTCGAGTTAGTTTTTAACAGTCGTTAGTGATATGAACTATAATGGCAGAAATTACAAACGTGGAGGAAGCTAAGAAGAAAAAAATATTTTTTGTACTAAAATGGTTAAAACTTATAAACCTCAGGGATGAAAATGAGAATTAACTCTCTATATATATATATATGGAAAAGTTATTGTACAAATGCACTTTTCCGTGCGAAGGTGCGAAGTAAGGGTAAAGTTGTTAGCGCGCGTTAGATGATAATCACGCAAGTTATATTGATAATCACACAAGCTATATTTGATAACCACGGAAGTTATATTTGATAATCACGCAAGCTATATTTCATAATCACGCAAAATATATTCATAATTATGCAAGTTATATTTCAAAATTACGCAAGTTATATTTCAAAATCACGCAAGTTATACGAGATCACATAGACGATCTTTAAAAAAACGTTTTTTTAAGAAAAAATATAGCAATACTATACTCCGATTAAAGAGAATAAAATTTCTGATTTTATGGTGAATTTTTTTTTGAAAAAATAATGTCATATAAAAAAGTTATGGACATTTAAAAAACTTGGGTGAACTTGAAAGAAGTCAACAATTGTAGGCTATACTAATTCTACCCTTTCAGCTCTTTCACGCTTTAAAATTTATTCATTACTTTTTAATTAGATCTTGACTAAATCTAAGCCATTGAATTCGTAGATCAATGGTTGAGAATCTTTTCTACACTTCGCACGATTTGAGTCTTTTGTATTTGAATTTTCACCTCTCTTTCTCTCTCTCTCTCTCTATCTCTATCTCTCTCTCTCTCTCTCTCTCTATATATATATATATATATATATATATATATATATATATATATATATAGGGTGGGGTTCATTGTAGACACCCCCATAAGTGTAGACAGGTAGACACCCTATTTCACATGTGAAATTACTTTATTTCACATGTGTTTTCACACGTGGAATTTTCTGAACAATGAGAAAAAGAAAATAAAAGAAAAAAGAAATTAATCATAACCATTAGATCAAGAGATCTAATGGTAAAAAAAGGTGTCTACCTGTCTACACTTATAAAGGTGTCTACAATGAACTTTTCACTATATATATATATATATATATATATATATACTCTCCCTATATATATATATATATATATAGGGTTAGGTTCAAATGAGAACCAATTGCTTTTAAGAACTTTTGAGAACCATTCTGCGCCACTAATTTTCATGGGGGGACCACTCAAATTCATGGGGGGGGGGGGATTTCCCTATAAATAACTAGTGGCTAGAATGGTTCTCAAAAGTTTTAAAACCAATTGGTTCTCAAATGATCCTCTCCCTATATATATATATATATATATATATATATATATATATATATATATATATATATACATATATACATGGGGAGGATCATTGAGAACCAATTGGTTTTGAGAACTTTTGAGAACCATTCGGAGCCACTAGTTATATATAAGGAAATCCCCCCCTCCCCTCTGAAAATTAGTGGTCTAGAATGGTTCTCAAAAATTTTCAAAATAAAAAGTTCTCAAATGAACCTAACCATATATAAGGGGAAGATCATTTGAAACCCACGTTTCCAACCCCCACGACGTACGGGCAATAACGAGCAATAACAACTCGACGATAGGTTTTACGCGTACATGGCTAATTTGGAGCCCTGCAACAAAAACTCTTCCAACCATTTCTACCATTTCAACAATCTCAATCCTAAGCGTTCAATGCATACCCGCAACAAAATTTTCAACCATTCGAACAATCTCAATCCTTTCAAACCTTCCAACCATCTCAATAATCTCATCTCAACAACCCATACCCGTCGAGCCCGATGTCGTACCGGAAACACAATAAGACGGGGGGAGTGAGAAGGAGAAAATCTCATAATAAGAAGACTCCCAGGGTGCCGAGGGAGAAGAAGATTGTCCAACAATGGGCCGAGAAGGAGGAATAAGTGCTTGCTCGAGCTTGGCTAGACATATCGAAGGACCCCGTTGGTATAACTCTTTTTTTTGTAAGTATAACTCCTTTTTTTTAAATGTATAACTATTTTTTTTCTTTACATAAATATATTAGCTTAAATTAATTTTTAGCTACTAAACATGACTACGTTTTGGAACAACATACATCCCAAATTCTTCTAGCTACTAAACAAGGAGTCATACTACGTTTTTGAACAACATACGTCCCAAATTCTTCTAGCTACTAAACAAGGAGTCATACTGATCAAATGATTCCCTATCAGGGAAGTGGACCGACATCAACAAAAAAAAGTAAAATCTTCTCCAACATATACGATCGGATACGTAGTGGTTGGGCGAGCGATGAAAACGATGTTGACATCCAAGAAAAGGCTTTGATTGAGTATCAAACTCAAATGGCCCATTTTCCATACATTAGGGTTTTTAGATTACTTCATGATAGTCGTGAAGGTCGCAAATAGATATTACCAAAAAAATCAATGCCATCATCAAAAAAATTGAAAACGTCGTCTTTCACGGATTCGGAGTCCTAACATTCTAACGCTCGTGCCTTTGACGTAAACGATACCGAGGACGAGTATGATGTAGAGTTTGCAAGACCACCAAGTCGGGACCCTCGGAAGGAAAACGACCATCTTCCTCAACTAGTCGTGTGCCCTCTCACTACACTCTCACCACCGTGTCTCAAGACGAAATGAACGTGAAACTCGACCGCTTCTTGAATTTAAGGGAAGAACAGGTTCAAGCACCGCTCCCGCTCGAAGAACCGCGCGATCACTAACGATCCAGATTAAGGAATGGATTAAGAAACAATGTAAGCTCTAATTTTTTTTATTAATTATGTAATCTTTAATTTTTAGTTTATGTAGTGTTTTTAATTTTTAGTTTATGTAAATTTCTTTTATGTGTAATTACTTATTTTTAGTTAATGGAATATAGTTTTTATTTAATTCAGTTTATTAAAATTTAAAAAAAGAAATAATTCAGTAATCATTGTATTGGAGGGTTATGGGGGTTATGACTACACCACTGTTCTGATAACCCCTATTGTCATGTCATCGTCATGTGACGCATAACCCCCAAGGAAGGGGGTTACCACTGTACATAGACTAAATAAGTGAAGGTAAAAAGACAAAAATGCCCCTCACATAAGGTTTTTTAAACGGGTATTAAGTGAAAGGACAATAGACGTGCAAATTTTTTTAAAAAATTAGCAAATTAATAATTAGTAAATTTGAAGGACACAACTATTAATTTTATATATTTATAAATTACACAATCACGAATTTAGTACTCAGAAAATATATCTTAGTAATTTAAACTATACTACCTAGGGTTTTAACAAAAAAACCTGTTTGGGACTTCAATCGCTAGGGTTTTAACAAAAAAAACTGTTTGGCACTTCAATCGCTAGAAAGAAGAGAAGATAAAAGATGGTGCTGATAGTTAGTTTTTAGCTTGGATCGCAACATAAAATGAACAAAAATAACAAATATAAGCCTACGAATTCAAGTAACCGTATTAGCAAAACTGGAAGTAAACTTACACAACTGGCACTCTTTTAGAGTAAAGCAGCGACAATCATAGTCATATACAAGGAGACATTGAAAAACGATAAAAGAAATAAATTAGAAAATCTTACACGTAAAGCAATTTTAATTGGAAAATAAGAATGTTCTAGAAATTGAAAAGCTTACGCAGTTCTGAGTTCAGCAATCAAATTTAGGGTTGCGTTTAAACGAAAACCAGGGTACAAACGCCTAAAATAATTGATAAAGGAAAAAAGAAATAGAAGGAGCGCTAACCTTAACCTAGGTCAAAGCTACAGAAATCAGGGAGAGAATGCGAGGGAAGATTGAGGATAAAGAAGATATACGTCGATATTGATGAGTAAGACCACCCGTATCAGGTACTTTCCACATACCACCTTTTTTGTGAGGTCAGCATGTCACATCATGTACTTCCCACATACCATAAAACTCACATTTTTCCACATCAAGTACTTCTCACATACCACCATTTACTTTCCACATCACCATTTTATTTAATCTTTATTTTAAAAACTTGTTAACAATTTAATTCTTTTATTTAAACGTATATTATTTTAATATTAAAAAAACGTATATTATTAAACCATTTAAAATAATAATATTTAATAGCCAACGGCTAGTTTTTCAAACTTAGATATTTTAGCCAACGGCTAGTTTCCAAAAAGTTATAAATAGAACTCAGATTCACACATCTAGTCTCATTTCACCACCATCAACCAACCTCTACCACCACCATGTCTACCACACCTCCTGAAGATGTCTCAGAGTACCACCAGATGTTGTGGTTAACCCGCTATGAACAACAACTTCCACCACATGCTAGCTGGCGAAGGGCACATGTGGCCTTTTGGTTTGTTGAAAGGCCTAGTCTGCCATCAGCATCATGACGTTGTGTAAAGTATCGCCAGTTAGCAGACATACCTTCAATAGTAATATCGGCAGCAATGCGGTTATAAAGGCGAGGGGTCATTCTGTATCGCCTTCTGAAGAGGCCTTCATGATACATAGGAGTCTCAGCAAAGTAGTCCCTGAACAAACGCACATCACCTTCTTCACGTCCTTTGTTTATTTCTCTTCGCTTCTTCCTTGGTTGGGATGGACCAGCTTCGCTGGCAGCATTTGAAGCTTCCATCGCTTCGTACTCTTCCGCCAGTTGTGTAAGATCACTCATGTCTAGTGCTAGTTTGATGTGCTCGGGAAGGGTGTCGGGAATGTTGAGACCAGGGAAACCAGGGAAAACAGGATTCATTTTTGAGAGTTTTGGGTTTGAGAGAGATTTGATATTGAGAGGGTTTTGAGAGAGATGTGTGAAATGAAATGAGTGTATTTATAGTAGTGATGAAAAACTAGCCGTTAGGAAGAAGACAAAAAAACTAGCCATTATTAATATTTTATATTAAAAAACTAGCCGTTATAATAAGACAAACAAAAAAAATAGCCGTTATTTTTTTAAAAAAATATTAAAATTAATGTTTTAATTAATTATGAATTTTAGAATTTTTTTCAAATTTTTTTGAAATTTATTTATATTTTATTTAAATTAATAAAGGTTTAAAATAAAAATAAAAATTTGAATTTTATTAATCTATCCGTTGGCTTTTAAAAAAAAAAGACAATTAAAATCGTGGGACCCACAAGCACTCGTACGTCGGTGTACGTGTGGACGTACGTACGCGTGGACGTACATACGCCACATCAACGTACGTACTACGTACCTCAACAAAAATTCACGTACATACGTACGTGGAAAGCCGATGCGGGCGGTCTAAGAACAACTATAGGAGCTAGTAGATTGTTAAGAGAACACATATTGTAATACGTGTAAAGCATTTTTAAAAGGGAATCAAAACCGGTTAAAAAATATGTTAAGGATCGAACTAGTGTATTGTGCGTATATTGTAACACCCAAACCACTAGACCAGATGAGCGAATTGTTATTAAAGTTTGCAAATCATATATTAATAGATTCGTTAGGTCACACTGAAGCAGACACAAGTTTCAACTTTGACCTTCCTAATTAAATATAGAGTAAATTATGTTTTTTTTCCCTTTGATATGACCCAAATAACGGTTTTAGTCTAAAATTTTTAATTGTAACAATGTTTTTCGTGTGGTTTTCAATTTGTCCCAATCAAGTCCAAAAACCTAATACTGTTACTGTTAAATTTTGGTAAAATGACTAAAATACCCTTAACCTTTAAATCTCCTTTAAATTAAAAAATAAAACACAAGATAAAACTTATTACCTAAATCTTGTTTAGCGGAACACCCCCCCCCCCCCCCAAAAAATATCCTCCCCCTCTCCGGCGAACCCCACAGGCCATCAGAAATTCTAGCGGCCCCTGCAATTTGGCGACCATCCTTCAAATCTTATTCAACGATCGCAGTTCATGTTGCTCCCGACAACGACCATAATCTCCAACGTGAAACAGCAAAGCACTGGTAGTGGTGGTTGTGTGGCAGTGTGGTGTAGGTGTTTAGTAATAAACGAATACGATAACAGTGATTGTGTGATGGATGATGTGGCATTTCCCACGTGCATGAATGAGTCTTTGGAGCCGTTTGGACGTGTGCATGGAGTATGCATGAAAGTGGAATAATGGGTTGAAGTATTCAGTTGCTCAGATCCAGTTTTTCAGGAGTTTTCTGTTTGTTATTTTCAGTATAAGTAGCATATATTGTTTTCCATTTAGAACAATTCTATTAGCCGAAATTGCTTGTTGTTTTTCTTTTCTTTACATGTAATCATTCGACTACGAGTTGATTATCAAATAATATAAGCATTCGGCAACATCATTTGTGTTTGATTAACCTCTGATTTCCTAACATTTGGTATCAGAGCCAACCCATTTGAACCCAGAAATTTCATGCCAAAGTACTTGAGATTCGAAGTAATGTCTATAATTAGCACTAGTGTTCCACAAAAGGAGAATACTTTCTCATTTCAATGCCCAACTCTCACAGCAACAAACTACACAACATGGGCGATCAAGATGGAGGCAATTCTTGATGCTCAAGGGGTCTGGGAAGCAGTGGAGCCAGAAACTAGAGTTGTGGCTGATGAGAAGAAGAGCAAGGTGGCTCGGGCTTACATCTTTCAGGCCATACCAGAAGAAATCTTGATGCAGGTGAGAAAGAAAAAGACTGCAAAAGAGGTATGGGAGTCACTGAAAACAAGGTATGTAGGGGCTGATAGGGTGCAAAAGGCCAGGTTACACACATTGAAGAGTGAATTTGAGTGACTAAGGATGAGGGAAGATGAGACAATTGATCAATATGCAGGAAAGTTGTCTGGAATGATTTCCAAGTACAATTCAGTAGGGGCTGTTCTTGAGGATGAAGAGTTGGTGAGAAAACTGTTGGATACAGTGACAGAAAAGTTTATCCATCTAGTTGCATCCATGGAACAGTACTCGGAGGTAGATAAAATGCCTTTTGATGAAGCCATTGGGAGGCTCAAAGCCTATGAAGGTAGGGTGAAAATGAGGCAAAAGAGTATGAGTTCTGAGTCTACCTTGCTGCTAAACAAGACTGAGTGTTCTTCACATGTGAAGAACACTAAGTCATCATCTTCCAAAGGAAAAGAAAGCATGAATGAAAGGGGTGGGAAAAATGGGTCAAGAGGTAGAGGTGGTTACAGAGGTAGAGGAGGCAAGAGTCAAGTTGGTTCCTCTAATGATGCTGCCTGGAACAACAAGCCAAAAGACAAAAGACAGTTGAAGTGCTACAACTGCCAGGGTTTTGGTCATTTTGCCTATGAGTGTAAGGCAGAAAAGAAACAGGATCAAGAAGTTCATTTAACAAAAGACAAGGATGAGGAAGGGAAGCTGTTGTTAAGTATTCTTGGTGAAGAAGAAGAACAAGGCATGATCCTGTTGAATGAAGAAAGATTGAACCCCTCTATGTATGAAGATGCTCGAAATGAAAAGGAGAAGATGTGGTATTTGGATAATGGAGCAAGTAATCATATGACAGGAAGGAGAGAGCTGCTTGCAGATTTAAACCAAGAAGTAAGGGGAAGTGTAAAGTTTGGAGACAGCTCAAAGGTAAACATTAAAGGAAAAGGTACTATCCTATTCCAGTGTAGAGATGGTGACCAACTTGTTATTAATAATGTTTACTTTATACCTGCTTTCACTAGCAATATTTTTAGTATTGGACAACTGTCAGAGATTGGTTACTCAACCTGGATAAAAGGAGAATACTTGAAGTTGTATGATAGTCAAAATGTTCTCATGTTAAAGGTAATGAGAACAGCAAATAGACTGTACAAGAAAGTGCTGACAGTTGGAAGGCCTACATGTCTGAAAGTATGTTTGGAAGAGGAAGCATGGATATGGCACACTAGGATGGGACATGTCAACTTTAAGGCTTTGGAGTTGATGACCAAAAAGGAGATGGTGCAGGGAATGCCTCGGTTAAGTCACCCAAAGAAAATTTGTGAAGGATGTTTGGTCTCAAAGCAAATCAGAAAAAGCTTTCCACATGAAAACAATTGGAGGGCCTCAAAGCCTTTAGAATTGCTACATGCTGATATCTGTGGGCCCATATCACCAACAACAGTGGGAGGTAACAAGTATTTCTTACTTATTGTTGATGATTTCAGTAGATACATGTGGTCATTTCCTTTAAAGTCAAAAGATGAAGCTTTGTAAAATTTTAAGTCTTTTAAGACTTTAGTAGAAAATGAAAGTCAGATGAAAGTAAAGATGTTGAGAACTGACAGAGGGGGTGAGTTTAATTCACATGAGTTTGTAAAGTATTGTCAAGAAGCAGGTATCCAGAGGCAAACAACTGCTCCTTACACACCCCAACAAAATGGGGTGGTATAAAGGAGAAACAGAACTGTGCTTGACATGACAAGATCTCTTTTAAAGGCAATGCAAGTTCCAGAGACTCTTTGGGGAGATGTTGTCAGGCATGCAGTGTTTCTTTTGAATAGGGTGCCAACCGAAGGAGTAAGTAACAAAACTCCTTTTGAAGCTTGGAAGAATAGAAAGCCCAAAGTGGATTACATAAAGGTGTTCGGCTGTATGGTTCATGTAAAAGTCATGACAGGTCATCAAAGAAAACTTGAAGATAGAAGCATCCCACTAGTGCACTTGGGAAGAGAACGAGGCAGTAAAGCATACAGACTTTTTGATCCCAAGTACAGCAAAGTGGTGGTCTCAAGGGATGTGGTGTTTGATGAAGCAAAAGGTTGAAAGTGGGATAAGAAAATTGAAGCATCAACTGGAACTTGGTCAACTACTTTGCCAAGTTTTGCTAAGGAGACAGGAGAAAACAATGGAAATATACATGTAGTTGAACCAAACACTCCCCTATCCCAGAATTATACTAACTCTCCAATGAGTAACTCTCATTTTGCTGATGATACAGGTTCTTTTCAATGCAGTAGCAGTTCATCCAAAGTGTCACATGAAAGTCCTAAAGAAGATAGAAGCCATGTGACTGTGCCTTATAATGAAGACACCTGTGCAAGGTTTCAGAAGCTTAGCAGAAGTGAGAGAAAAATCAGGTGAACTAACTGAACAACAAGAAATGCAGGAGATGTATGTGAAAGAGGGAATGCTGCTACTTGCTGATGATGAACCTGATAACTATGAAGAGGCTGCAACTCAAGAAAGTTGGAGAAAAGCAATGCTGGCTGAACTTGAATCAATACAGAAAAACAAGACTTGGACTTTAACCAAGTTGCCTTCACAACACAAGGCAATTGGGTTAAAGTGGGTTTTCAAGTTGAAGAAGGATGCTGCTGGAAATGTGACTAAGCACAAAGCAAGGCTGGTAGCAAAAGGGTATGCTCAAGTTCAAGGTATTGACTTTGAAGATGTTTTTGCTCCTGTAGCAAGAATGGAGTCAATAAGACTCATTTTGGCACTGGCAGCAACAAACAACTGGAAAGTGCATCATTTAGATGTAAAATGTGCTTTCCTGAATGGTGACTTAGAATAGGAAGTATATGTTAAACAGCCAGATGGATTCATAGAGAAAGGAAAGGAGAATTATGTGTATAAACTGCATAAGGCTCTCTATGGGCTGAAACAAGCACCAAGGGCTTGGAATGCCAAGCTAGATGCAGTTCTGAAGCAATTGGGATTCAAGAAATGTGTTCATGAACCAGGGGTGTACACAATTACAAAGTCAGATGACTTACTGATTTTGGGAGTTTATGTTGATGAACTGTTATTGACAGGGCCAAGACAAGAAGGAATTAATGAGTTTAAGAAGAAGATGAAGGATGTGTTTGAAATGAGTGATTTGGGGTTGCTGACTTACTACTTGGGGATTGAAGTCAAACAAGAGGCAGGTAGCATAACACTTGTGCAATCTGCTTATGCAAGAAATATCCTAAAGTTGGGAAGAATGGAGTCATGCAACTCAAGTCAATATCCTATGGAAAGCAGATTGGGTCTTACAAAAGAAAGTGGGAATGTTTTTGTTGATGCAACACAGTACAGAAGGCTCATTGGAAGTTTGAGGTACCTAATCCATACAAGACCTGACTTAATCTTTTCAGTGGGCATGGTGAGTAGATATATGGAAGCTCCAAAAGATGCACACATGGCAGCAGTGAAACAAATTCTAAGGTATGTCAAAGGAACCTGTGATTTTGGTTTAAAAATATGGAGTAGGGGGAGATGGCAGACTTGTAGGATAATGTGACAGCAGTTTTGGTGATAGCCTTGATGACAGAAGGAGTACTACTGGAACTATCTTCTACTTTTCTGATAAACCTATAACTTGGTTGTCTGAAAAGCAAAAGACTGTTGCTCTGTCATCATGTGAGGATGAATATATGGCTGCAACAGCTGCTGCCACCCAAGCAGTTTGGCTCAAAAATCTTCTCAGTGAAATGAATGGTGAAAGGCCTAAAGTTGTGAAGCTTTTAGTGGATAATGAAGGGGCTATTGGACTGGCTAAAAATCCTGGTAGTCACAAGAAGACAAAGCATATTGACACTAAGTTTCATTACATTAGAGAATGTGTTGAAAGGGGCCTGATAGAAGTCATGCATATTAAAGGAAAGAAGCAAAAAGCTGACACTCTCACTAAAGCATTGCCAAGGTTAAAATTTGCAGAAATGAATGAGTTAGTAGGAGTGGGAAGGATATCCACATCAGGGGGAGAATGATGGATGATGTGGCATTTCCCACGTGCATGAATGAGTCTTTGGAGCCGTTTGGACGTGTGCATGGAGTATGCATGAAAGTGGAATAATGGGTTGAAGTATTCAGTTGCTCAGATCCAGTTTTTCAGGAGTTTTCTGTTTGTTATTTCCAGTATAAGTAGCATCTATTGTTTTCCAGTTAGAACAATTCTATTAGCCGAAATTGCTTGTTGTTTTTCTTTTCTTTACATGTAATCATTCGACTACGAGTTGATTATCAAATAATACAAGCATTCGGCAACATCATTTGTGTTTGATTAACCTCCGATTTCCTAACATTGTGGTCAGTTTTAGGTCGGATCTTAGTCAGTTTGTTGTGGGTTAATTAAGGGTCGTCTAAACTATGTCGTTTTAAATGCGGCGAGGAAATTGCAGAAGCTACGGTTGAATATGACGAGGCGTGTGAAATCAAAGGTTGTGAGCAATTCAAACATCCGGTGGCCACCTTCACTCCCATTCTCCGGGGTGAGAAAGAAAGCTTGAAAGTATGAACGCTTTTAGATCCAAACCTGTAAATATTAAGGCAAAATTATTCACAGGTCTGAATAGCAATGTGAAATTAGGAATTGAGATGAAGAAATTTTTAACGACATAGAAACACAGAAATTTGGGCATTAAATTCGGATCTGAAAACAAAAACGAATGGAAGTCGAAAAAAATCGAACACTAAATGGAGAGTGAATATGGAAAGAGATATTGGTTTCTGTATTGTCGGAAGTTATGGCGACGGTAGCATCGGTCAAACTAACAAACGAAAGAGTTGTTTGAGGTGTAAGGCGGAGATGGTGGAGGATTGCCGTAGCAAGTGTCCATCGTTAATCGTTACGTAACCAGATAGACGACAGACGCACGGCGGAGACCGGTGGCTTTGATGGGTCCGAGGGGTGTCGTTTGTTGACTGTAGAATGATGAAGATGGATGGTTTTATTTATTGTCTTTTTTTATGTTTTATTAATAAGGAAATTTTGGTCATTAACCAAATTTTTTTTGTTTTTTTATTAATAGGGGTATTTCAGTCATTTCACAAATATTTAAAAGAAAATTTTAACGATGTTATGTTTATGGATTTGATTGCGACAAATTGAAAACCACAAGAAAAATATTGGTATAGTTAAAAAATTTAGACTAAAACTTGTTGATACATGGTCCTTGATCGTCATGTGAAGTATCAAATACAAGACGGATTCACACAAAGATACTGAGGTCCGAACCTAGGCCAAACCTGGATAATCGGACATGGCCAAGCCTTGGGCCGAACCTGAGGTTCGGACCAGCGGGTTTGTCTAGTATAAATTTGTGTTTCTGTGTTGTATTCAGAGAGGTTGACAGTTTATGCTTCCGCGTCATATATTCTCTGTGTACTTTGTGGTCTCAGTGGTTAATACAAAGCTCATTTGTATTTACTCTTTGTGTTTCATCTCGTATTACTTTGATTTCGTTACGACTAAGTAGAAGATCCGTACGCTCACGCACTTTCAAGTGGTATCAGAGCATTAGGTTTGCTCTACTAGTCGGAAATCAGTGTTTCTCGGAGTTTTGAGTTCAAATTCACGTTTTTGCGAAAATGTCAATCAATTTTGAGTTTGTTTGATTGTTTCGAGTGTGCTTTTCATTCAAAATTCATTCCTGAGTTGTTTCTATCATGTTTGCTTGAATTCCTGTCGAAAATTCCAGTCAAAAACGTTGAAAATCGAGGAAATGGCGTCGAGTGAATTCTGTCTAGTTTGAGGTTCGGACAAGTTTGGCATAACCGCTCCGAACTTGAGGTTCGGACGGAGTTCGGTCTCTATATTGATTCGGTGAGAGTTCGGTGAGGGATCGGTCAGTGTTCGGACTAAGTTCGGTGATAGTTCGGAGTTGTTTGATTCTTGTTCGTCCGAAGGTCAGGTTCGGAGAGAGTTCAGCGTTGTTAAGTTCGGACTCAGTTCGGAGGCAGATCGGAGGAAGTTCGGACGAGGTTCGGAGTGAACAGTAACCAGTTTTTCGAAAATGTCCGTGTAGGTCCGAAAAAATACCCGAACACACGATATCAAGATCTAACACGAGTGCGGAATCCTCGTGAGAGATTGAATCAAGAGAAATAGTAGAAGAATAGACTAGATCTTGTGCAAAGATGAAGCCTTGAATGATAAACGTCTACTAGAAGCAAACCAAACTGATCGTGAACACAAGATGAGAATGAAGAAATCGTAAATGGTATATAGAATGCTTAAGGATTACGATTACAATGAGGTGGTATTTATACCACCTCATACAAATGCTTGGGCCAATCATAAACACAATTCAAGCCCAATCATAAACAATTAAGTGGCCCACATGGCCTAATGATTAAACTAGACTAAGCCCAAACACAAAAGCCCACTAATGTTCATGCCTTAATAATAATAGCCCTACAATCTTCCCCTAGGCATGAACCATTAGTCCACTTCACGGCAGCAGCAGGTCAAACCTGAAGGTGTTCTGAACGTTGTTTGACCACCACTTGTTCGCTACAATCCGCTCTGCAGTCCCATGAAAAATTCCCACCCTCACAGCATTCTCCATATCATTTTCATCACCAAGTATAGGCTGTGAGGCGAGTAGCTTTATGTCTCTTTCTCCAAAACGCAGCAGATCAACTGGATCATAGAAGCGAAACTGCCTCAGACCTTTGCATAGAACCACCACCTCGTGAGTTGTTGGATCATAGCACCAGCAGTCAAAGTTTTTGACCAGTGTACCGTCTTCGATTTCATCCAACATATTGATCACTCGTGTGCGCTTGGTGGGTGGTCTTCTAGCTTCACCAATTGCATCCCCAGTCACAGGGTCAGTTCCCGTCTCAACCCATCTCACCTGCTTCAGGTCAAAGTCAGCAAAATTGTTTTCCAGATGGCTTAAAAGGTTGTTTCTGATAAGTTCCCCATCTGTGCTGTTCCACCTGTTGATGAAGGGAGCTCGGAGCAAACTTCTGATCTCAGGCTCAGTCCATGAGTGGAATTGTCCACGAGTTCTGTAATACTCAACTGGACTGTAGCCGTCACGGATCACAGCAAACAGTTTCTTCTCCGTATCATAGTGCCAGCACAAGATGGCTTCACGACTCCCCCTTTTGTCAATGGAGCTTTCACCAACATCGAGGGCGTATTTTGTGGGGGCTGGTCCTTGATAGAATTCGCGGAACCAGTTGTCGTGTCCTGCAGGGGCTTTAGAGATGATTCTGCCACTTCGGGCGTAATCAGACATCTCTATGTTCTCATCTCCATCATCCGCCTCCATAGCTCCTGCAGCTTGAGATGAACTCTGACCTGAGGCACCTGTGTTGCTAGGCCCTGCACCATCTGTCAGTTCATTAATCTTCTTTCTCAGTCCCTTTATCATATTGTAGAGATATTCCATTCTTTCCTTGTCAGCTACCTCATATCCTCTCATATACTTGCTGTTTGCCTCCTCCTTCTCTCTCAAACGCTGATTTTCTTCCATGAGAGCCTTGATCTCATTTTGTCTCATCCTATTCTGAGAGATCAGGAAGTTAATCTGAGGATCAGCACTAATCCTCAGATCAACTGGAAGCTCAGCAGCCATCAAAGGGCGGAAACCTGGAGCTGCGAGAGGTTGGCTTGTCGCGGTAGAGAGGCTCACTCTAACCGGACTTGGAACAACGAAGGTGCTATCAACCTCCAGAAATTGCCTATCTTCACGTACAGGGCTTTGCACGTTCAGAATCGGACTATCGTGCTGCACAGGGGCAGGTTGATCATTGCCACCTTCAGTCTGTGTAAGAGACGGTTGCTCCTGGAGTGCTTCATTAACAGATTCTTCTTGACCACTGGCACCCGCAGAACTGGGTCCAGTTGGTTCTACAATCATTAGGCTCGAGCTGGTCTTGGTGAATCTGAACCGTATGCTCCTAGGATCAATTTTCTTTCGTGGAGATGGTTCACGAGCAGGGACGGGTTCTTCCACGAAAGCTTCATCAGTGTTTAACTCCAGCTCAGGAGGTGTATCATCACTGCCAGATGACCCAATCAGATCTTCTCTTGATCTTTTGTGACTGAGTGGACCCAAGTTTCCATAAATGTCTTCATCTTCAGGATTAGCAAAGATGTCATCCATGACGTTGTCTTCGTCAGAGGGAATGACCTCTGGATCATCAGCCACATTGACAGCTGGATTGGCTTCAGCATCTTGATCTTCTGCCACAATGGCATTCACAGCTGGCTCATCAGCCACTGGCTCATCTTCCTCCATCACTTGTTCACGGGCTACCTCTGGAAAGGCACCACGTTTAACCCATTCCAGTCTTCCCTCAAACATGAACTTTCCTCTTCTGTCCTGGGTCTGGAGACCAAAAACACCCGCATCCATCACCTTTACATCCAGCTTCTCTACCCTTTCTTGAATCATGGGGTATTTCAACATCACCACCATGTGCACGAATCTTGGTGTCATGAGAAATTGCTCACGAGCACTCAAGTCTGCATTCCCTATCCAGTCCAGCAGCATCATCTTGGAGAAGTTGTAATTCCAATCAAGGGCCAATGCCACAAATGCAGTGCCGTGGACTTTGTTCAGTTGGTCAAAGCTCGTTCTCTTGCCCAGAAACGATTTCTGCATAAAGTGGGCAAGGCACCTCCAGTAGTGCGGCAGCTGCTTCTTCATGATTGGCGGGAATCTGCCCTCATATCCGAGTAGTTGTGCACCTGCCAGAACGGCTTCTCTAGGGTAATCAACCGGATCGGTAGCACGATCGTTGATATTCAAGCCTCTTCTAATATCATCTTCCAGAATGACAACTTGACGATTCTGGATTGTAGCAGTGATTCTCGTCTTATCCGCACTCGCCCGTGCAGTCCCCCAGAACTCTCTCACCAGCATCTCATCAATCAATACACTTGTCCTAAGTGCATGATTTATCTTGCAAACATTCATTCCTGCCACCAATGAGTAAAACAGCTCCATGTGGTGCTCTGGTGGATCTTCCAGGAAAGCTGGTATACAGTGGTCATTATCAAACTTGATAGGTTCGTCAATAACATTTCCTGCCATCTGAGACAGACAAGACATATGCATCAGATTTGATCATGAATAAGCAATTATGATTATTAACCCTTAACGCGTTCAATTGATAATCACATTTTACTTATGACCTTCACCAAAATTTCAATTTGAACATTTTTCGGGAAAATAATTGAATTTAGAACTTGCTCACAAACACCGACAAATTTTATCTCAAAAACGACCAACTTTAATGAGATTTCAAAACATTATTAAGTAATTTAAGACTTTAAATTCTTCACTTTAATGTAGTGTTTACGATTAAACTGATCCATTTACGATCCAATATACGGGTTTACGATCACGTAAATGGGTTTACGATCAGATTGTGATTTAACCGGACAAAGCCCAATCGCAATTAAAAAGCCCAGTCGTAATCGTCGAAACAATCTTAAGGTCCGATCGTAAACATCTTGACGTATTCAAGGATCGTAAACTCCGACTTGTTGACCCGAGTCGTAAATCCGGATCGGAAACCCGGATCGTAAACCCGGATCGAGAACACCAGACGTCGTCTCCTTCCTTGAGCCAATCGTAAACAGACAGATCCGCCATTTTTGTACCTGCAAGTACTCGTAAACGCGTTAAAACACCTCAAATATGTAAACAAACACTCATAATACTACCTTTAATCAATTTCTAACACAAAACCGACTTCACAACTCGCGAATTCGTCACGAACACAAGAAAACACTCGATACGATTGTGTTTAGGGCTTGAAACTCTAAAACCCGTGAATACAACAACGAAATCAGTCGATAATAAGGGGCTTTTGGGTTCTTGGATCGGAAAGACGATGACGAGAGATGGTGAGTATGGATTGATCGGAATGGATGGTCGGAGATCGGTCGGGATGAATTTTCCGGTGAGGAGTACGGCGGCGGCTAGGGTTTCTGAAGAGGGGATCGTAAATGGTGGAGAGTAAAGAGAATCGTAAATGGGATTGGGTTTATATATATAATGAAATTTACACATTAAGCCCCCCTCCCATAAAACCGTAAACATAAAAGTTTTCAAACACCCCCTCAAACTTTTAAATTCAAACAAGTTTACCCCAAACTTGATAATTCTCACAAACTTTGAAGATTTTAAACAACTTTGAGAATTTTACAAAAACTTCCCCTCAGAATCATACCCGAGTATCCGATCATGATCAATAAAAGTTTTAAAAATTAAAACAGATAAAATCAAAACCAAATTAAAATATTTACAAACTTAACTCAGAAATTTCAAATATTCACATACCTGGTGCTGGTAATTTTCACAGATAATTTCAGACAGGTCTTTGACTGAGGAACCCTTTTCAGCTTCTGTTACTAGACACTCTAGACAATTGTCAGGTGGTTTGAACACAGAAACTCACATCCAGTAAAGTGCTTAAATATTGTACAGATTTACCGTTATGTTTAACCGTCCCCACGCCCAATTTTCCATAGCAAAACCTACCCAACCTCAGAGTTTATTGAGGATTCACAAACCCCCAACTTGAGGAACCATGCAACACTGTTTTTGACTACCACTTATTTCTGATTTTCATATATTATCAGTTGATGATCAGGTCGGCCGCATAAGCACGCAGAGAAGACCAACTGAATAATTTTATTTTCTTTTCTTTTTCTTTTTCAGAATTTTCAATTTTGAATTCTTTGAATTCCTTTTCTTTTTCTTTTTCTTGTGGTGTTGTCTTATACAGTATTAACATGGCGTGTGAGAGAGTGAATACTAGGTAATACCACTCTCAACCCATTTTTGTCGGGACTCAGTTTTTTAAACCATGTATACTAGGATGGGAAACTAAACATGTATAGAGTTTAAGATTACTGCACTTACATAGATGATCATTGTTTTGGTTGAGCTTACCGACATATCATCTTCGAGCAGTCTTTCACATCAGCCTTACACGTGTCAGTCTCCAACCGTCATTAAGCATTTAAGTCCTATCAAAAGACATCATAAAAACCTTTCAGTTTAACCAGCACCATTTCTTCCCCTGTTTTTGTGAGGCTTTTGAAACAAGACTCAATTTTTCAGTCATTTTCTATTTTTTTTTAATATTTTTGTTTTAAGAATAAATTGAAAAACCAAAGACTTTGTACAAAAACATAGATGATCAGATCATTCCTCGAAGGCAATCATCTTCAGGCCTTCAACACAAGATTCAAAATTAGGACGAGGAAGGGGTTTTGTAAAGATGTCCGAAACATTCTGATCGGAGCTTACCTTTTGTAGCTGAATCAGCTCACGATCAAAGCAATCACGAATAAAATGTACCTTAATATCAATGTGCTTGGTTTTGGAATGTTGGACAGGGTTTTTCACAATCTCAAGAGCAGCAGCATTATCACAAAATATTGGAGTGTTAACGAATTCCATACCGTAATCCGTGAGCTGGTTTTGGATCCACACTACCTGTGAAGTACCGGCAGATGCGGCCACGTACTCAGCTTCTGCAGTTGATTTGGATACGGTATGCTGCTTCTTGCTCTGCCATGAGATGAGCCTATCTCCCAAGTACTGACATCCTCCAGTAGTAGATTTCCTGTCAAGGTCACTACCTCCATAATCACTGTCAGTAAAAGCATATAATTGAAAATCAGTGTTCTTCGGGTACCAAAGACCAAGCCTAGGCCTGCCCTTCAGATACCTGAAGATACGCTTAACAGCAGCTAAATGAGAGAGTTTAGGGTTAGCCTGATATCGAGCACACACGCAAACTGCATACATGATGTCTGGCCTGCTTGCTGTCAAGTACATTAGTGATCCAATCATCGACCGATACTGGAATTCACTCACTGACTCCCCGTTAAGATCCGCTGACAGGAGTGGTCTGGATGCCATGGGAGTGGCGATGGGCTTGCAATCCTGCATCTTGAATTTGTCCAGAATCTCATTCACATACTTCTCCTGATGAATAAGAATCCCGGAATCATTCTGCTTGACTTGAAGTGCAAGAAAGAAACTCATCTCGCCTTGGTCACTCATCTCAAACTTTTTCTTCATGATCTCCTCAAACTCGGTGCACAATTCTTCGTTTGTCGATCCGTAGATAATATCATCTACATACACTTGCACCATAATTATGTCTTCTCCCACCCTTTTCCTGAACAGTGTTTGATCAACGACTCCTCTTGTATATCCATTCTCCACCAGGTGATTGGACAACGTTTCATACCATGTTCTAGGAGCTTGATGCAAACCGTACAAAGCCTTATCCAGCAGATAAACGTGATCTGGATTTTCTTCATCTATGAACCCTGGTGGTTGAGCAACATAGACTTCCTCGTTCATCTCTGCATACAGGAAGGCAGTCTTCACATCCATCTGATGTACGGTAAAATTGAGATACGAAGCTACAGCTAGAAAGATCCGAATTGCTTCCAATCTTGCCACCGGAGCGTAAACCTCATCATAGTCGATACCCTGGACTTGCCTGTGCCCTTGTACTATCAGCCTTGCTTTGTTTCTCACAATGATCCCCGAGTCATCTTTTTTGTTCTTGTACAACCATCTCGTGGGAATCACCTTCTTGTCTTCTGGCCGCTTCACAAGACGCCACACTCCCAGCTTTGAAAATTGATTGAGTTCATTGTGCATGGCCTCCATCCAGTTTGGATCTTTAAGAGCAACCATCACATTGGGAGGTTCTATCTGGGAGATGAAGCAGGAAAACATACAAAAGTTGATGTGTCCTGTCCGGCTCCTTGTGGTGACACCCGCTGTCACTGGCCCAACAACATTACTCAGTGGATGATCCTTGTTGATTCTGCTCTCTTGGACTTCAGGCACTGAAACATTAACAGGCAGATTAGTATTAACAACATTTTCAGACATACCTGAGCCTTGAGAATCCACTGGAGCATCACGTGTCCCTGAACATTCTGGAATATCAGCAGTTGCATTCCGAGAAGATTCAGCTGATGCTCTATCCACATGAGGTCTTACATCAGCACTGGGAGCTACAATGTCTTCTTCTTCGCCCAAATTGTGGAAAACATTCGAGAAATTAAATCCCTCAAACAATGATCCATAGTCGAAGATCCAATTAGGTCCAGTTCCCGCATCAGTAGGATTGTCCTCCATCCAATCTACATTGAATGCCTCAATGATCAACCCCGTGGTCTTGTTGTACACACGATAAGCACTATTTGCTGAATAACCAACAAAATAGCACTCATCGGCCTTCGCTTCGAATTTCCCTACATCGGACTGGATCAGCACCGTGCATGGACATCCAAACGTCTTGAAGTAACCCACCTTCGGTTTCTCTCCATAAATGATCTGATATGGAGTTTGCTCGTGACGCTTGTTCAGAAGAACTCTGTTTTGTACATAACAAGCGGTATTCACAGCTTCTGCCCAAAAGAAGATCGGTAATTTTGCTTCACACATCATCGTTCTAGCTGCTTCGATGAGTGTCCTATTTCTTCTTTCGGCAACTCCATTCTGCTGAGGAGTGTAAGGAGCACTGAACTGCCTTTCAATCCCCTTTTCACCACAAAACATATTCAGCTCAGCATTCTTGAATTCTGTCCCATTGTCAGATCTGATTGCCTTCACTCTTTTATCCAGCTGATTCTCAATAAGAGTCACAAACTGCTTTACTAGGGCCGGAGTTTCGTACTTGTTCGACAAGAAAAAGACCCAAGTAAATCGCGAGTAGTCGTCCACTATCACGAGGCAGTATGAGAACTTGCTGACACTTTGTACCTGCATAGGACCAAACAAATCCATATGTAAGAGTTGAAGCACAGAAGAGACAGAATTTGTAACCTTTGGACGATGTGGCAGTTTGTGCTGCTTCCCCTTAGCACATGCCACACACTTCTCCACTGAAGTGAAGTCTGTGATCGGAAGGTTTCTGACATGCTCTCCTTTAGCCAGCTTGGATAAATTCTTCATGTTTGCATGTCCCAGACGACGATGCCACAACAATGCAAGATTTTCATTCTGTTTTGATATAAGGCAAGCTTCTTCTGACGAAGGAGGATTGCTCAAGTTGAGAAGATATGAGTTTGAACGTCTTGGAGTGCGCATAAGTACACACTCCTCGGGTATCTTCACACCTGGCTTCAGAATAATACACTCCTTCTTATTGAACATCACAGAAAAGTCTCTGTCACAGATCTGAGAAACACTCAGCAAACTGTGCGACAGTTCCTCCACATAATGAACGTCAGAAAATGACAGATTACCGCTCCTCACCACACCTTTCTTACTGATTCGACCACCCACACCCCCTGCAAAAGAAACTCCACCTCCATTGAAATCCTCTACATCTTCCAAAAGAGACAGATCTCCGGTCATGTGTCGGGAGCAACCACTATCAACATACCAGAGATTGTTGACAGATCTTCTAGGCTGTCCCTACACAAATCAGAGATCAGTTAGAGTCAGGTACCCAGGTCATAACAGATCTGGGCACTCCCTTGGAGTCAATGTAGTTAACCATTTTGAAAGACATTCCTGCTTTTGATTCAGGTTGATTTACAGTTTTAGCATTAACTTTTGGCTTCCAATTTGGTTGCTTTTGTGAGTTTGAACTACTAGCAGAGTTCTTTGTGGGTGATGTTTTTCTTGGAGGAGATGCAGCCTTTTTACCTTTTGTTTTAACAACCGGTGTCCACTCAAGTTTTAATTTGGTATAAACCATTTGTTTTGGTTGAGTAACAGTTTTTGGTTGTTCCATAACTGCTTTACCCTTAGGTTCAGCAGTCTGATTAACTTTTTGCACTTGTTTCTCAAAAGGCTTTGTTTTAACTTTGTTAGGTCTGTTGTAAACTTCTTTAGCTGCATGAGCAGGTTTTGAAGTTTGGCCCACATCTCTCCTTTCATTGACAGGCTTTGTCACTGGGGCTTTTGTGTTTAGAACCTTAGACTTTTGAGTCTTCATTGGTTCAGAACTCTGCTTCCCCTGTGACGAAGCTTGCTGCTTTTGAGTTCTGTTCTCACCCCTCATCATTTTCTCAAGCATATTTGTCCGCTTGTTCTGCGGATAATATGGCTCATAGGGTCTGTTCATACAATTAGCAGCAAAATGACCTGGTTGACCACATTCAAAACAATTCATTTGTCTAGGCCCATTGACGTTGCTACACAAGTATGAGCGTCTTGGGTAAGACGACTTCCATTCCGGTTGATCATCCCATTTGTGTATCACACGTTTTGAATGTTTTTCAGGTTGTGTTATTAAACAAAATTGTTCAGATTTTGATTTATCAGTTCTATTATAAGTTGACACAACCTGGGGATACGGAACAAAATCATTGGGCTTAGACTGACGGCCAATCTTTGTGTTAGGAACACGCATTTTAAAAGAACTAACGACTTCATTAGGATTAGAAACATGTTTTAACAAGACAATTTGATTGGACTTGGATGCTTCAAGTTCTGACACAGATGCCAGAACGTCATCCTTAGGTAAACTAGAAACAGAACAACTAGACTCATGACACTCATTGACTCTCAAGCATTCAGCATCCTCCCCAGATACATCTTCAATGCCTACAACATCTGCACATGTAACAGAAACATTAGTAGGACTAACATTATTGTTTAATGATTCCTGGGAAGGGCCTGGTTCATTTCTGTGTTCATCTACCTTGTTCTGACTACTCATCCCATATATTCCAAGTCTCTCTCTTTCTAACTCCTCTTCTGTCATAGGGGTCACACCTACCAACATACTATCTATAGGAGGACCTGCTTCATGATAACCTGACTTAGTTCTGTCTACCTGATCCTCCTCATAGAGCACTCCTATAATATCTCTAGGGATAGGTGGGGGAATTACAACATTTGCGGCCACGGACTTGTCAGACTTTTCCGACCCAAATCCTGGCGTATGTTTCCCTACTTGACCACAAGTGATAGCCTGAGATAGTTCTTTACCTGCCTGAAGCATTCTTTTGTTTCTTAATTTATTCACATCTAACTGAACCTGCATCTCATTGTTCTTATGTGTCAATTCATCTACCTGCTTTCTAAGGTCAGCTATTTCTAATTTAGCATTATCATACAGGATAGATTGTTCAGTTGCTATCTGTTGGTACTTAACAATATCTAGCTTTTGTGCCTTAATCTTTTCCTCACCTTTTATCCATCTACCCTTAAATGAACTCCTCTCACACTTGATCTCAAACAATTCTAGTTGATAATTCTTACAGACTTGTCTAAGACCAGGTATAATACGAGCACAAGTGGGATCAGAACATACCTTGAGGTTCTCAGCAGCAGCAACGTACGCTTCCTTGTCTTCTATCTCAGTCTCCTCAGGCTTTTCCTCATCAGTGACCACAAAAGCATGATGTTCTTCATCACCCTCTTCAGCAGTAGCAATCAAAGCATGTGACAAACTAAGATCCTTCATCTGGGGGGTCAGTTCCCTCAGCTGGGGGGTCCAGTCATAACCTCCACCTCCCTGAACCACCAATGCCTTGTCTTCTCCTTTACCTTTTACCTCAGCTGCCTTCTTCTCTTCAACCCTCTCTTTCTTTGGCTTCGTGCATTCCCTGGCAAAGTGACCATACTCATCACAATTGTAGCACCTCAGCTTCGACTTGTCAAACCCCATTCTGATTTTATCCTGATCCTTCCAGACGTTCCTTCCAGTTTTGGCCATAAATTTCTTGGCTCTGAAAACAGCCATGGCCATTTGCCAAGAGACATCTAGCATCTCCACGTCCTCAGGATTTATCTGATTAAGATCACCAGCCACCATATCAGAAGGTACAAGATTCCCGGCCACAAGGGCATGATAGCTGTTCATGAAACCCATTCCAAGGGCAAAGTTAGGATCATTGACATCTCCAGAGTTGACACCTCCGCTTGAACTTCCTTGAGGCTGTGCCACAAATGCATTACCCATTGAAACTGAGCTTGATCCACTTCCTGAAGCCTTTCCTTCATGCTTACCTTCAACTTCTTCAGATAACAGAGCCTGATTCAACTTCCCAGCCAAACTTAATGAGCTTATGTGGTTTAGCTCTCTCTGCTTATCATCTATCATCTTTGACTTCAGTTTGTTAATTAGTTCATCCAAAGTCACTTCAGTCAGTCTATTGTTGTCTTTGATGATGGATATGTTGGTGTTCCAAGATTTAGGCAGACTGTTTAGCAACTTCAAATTCTTGTCTTCAGTGTCCGGCTCCACACCATAACTGGACATCTCTGCCATCAAGGACACATACCTCTGAACTTGAGCCTCAAAAGATTCACCCTGGATATGGTTGAACAAGTTAAACTTCTGCTTCAACATCTGCTTCCTACTAGCCTTGATATCCGGATTTCCTTCATAAGCAACAATCAAAGCGTTCCACAGTTGCTTTGCTGTTTTGCAGTGCTTGAACCCTTGAGCGATGTCTGGAGTTAGGGCCATAGTCATTATTGCAAAAGCCCTCTCAGCCTTGTTGCACCTCTCCCAGTCATCATCATCATATTCATCCTCTTTCTTCTCTTTCCCAGCATTTGTTCCCGTTGTGTGAGTAGGCGTGTACGGTCCATTGAGAACTGCCCTCCATAGTCTCAGATCCACACTCTTCAAATGATTTTCGAATCTGTACTTCCACTCTAAGAAATTATCCGCTGAAGTTAGTCTTGGCGGACGAGTTATAGATCCGATCTCGAAATCCAGTTTCTGGTACATGCTCGGCTCAAAATCCATTTCAATAGCTTGGGTAACTTAACCTAAAGTCCAAAAGTCCAACAAATCACTGATTACGATCCAATAACACCTGATTACGATTCACAACAACCGATTACGATCCACAACAACCGATTACGATCCACAACAACCGATTACGATCAAGAACACCGTTTGCGATAACACGTGGCAATCGTAAACACCAAACCGCCTTATAAAAATCGTAAACCCCGATTACGACCTCCGATTACGACTCCGTAGTCGTAAACACTGTTTCCGATTCGAACAACTCGTAAACACCCTTTTACGATTTATGCAAAGTCGTAAACACAAGTACAGTCGTAAACACTTCTTGTAGGATCGTGAACAGCCAATCTTCAACCAAAACCCAGTCGTGAACACCCAAAAACCCAGAAATCTTCGAAGAACAGCAGCAGCCTCAAGTCGTAAACCCCAAAAACACACTCGAAACCTCAAAATCTCGAACAAAAACCCAGAAATACTCTTGAATCAATATCGTGAGAGCCTCGAATCTAAGATTCTTGGCTCTGATACCAATTGTAGGTCCGAAAAATACCCGAACACACGATATCAAGATCTAACACGAGTGCGGAAACCTCGTGAGAGATTGAATCAAGAGAAATAGTAGAAGAATAGACTAGATCTTGTGCAAAGATGAAGCCTTGAATGATAAACGTCTACTAGAAGCAATCCAAACTGATCGTGAACACAAATGTGAATGAAGAAATCGTAAATGGTATATAGAATGCTTAAGGTTTACGATTACAATGAGGTGGTATTTATACCACCTCATACAAATGCTTGGGCCAATCATAAACACAATTCAAGCCCAATCATAAACAATTAAGTGGCCCACATGGCCTAATGATTAAACTAGACTAAGCCCAAACACAAAAGCCCACTAATGTTCATGCCTTAATAATAATAGCCCTACAGTCCGATATTCAAGCGTTCGCGGCTATTCAAAATTCAGTTCAGGCAACGATGCAAACAATGATTAACTATGATAATGAAAATGGAACAAATCAGAAAGTTCCCAAATTACTTAAGTTGGAAGATTATCATAGCTGGGTGACACGATTTGAAGCGTTTGTTTCTGCAAATGATATCGATATGTGGTTATCGTATTCTGAACAATATACATATCCTAAGGGGGAGGATGGGGAGCCAATTCTTCAAAGGAAGCTTTCTGGTGAACAAAAGAAAGCATATCAAGCACAAAAAAAGGCTTATGGTACTTTAACAATGGCTTTGCCTACTGATTTACTACATCAATTTTCAAGTAACTATACCACAAAGAGCTTGTGGGATGCTCTAGAAAAGAGATGTGAAGGCAATGATCAGTATAAGAAAAGTCGACAAAAAGTGTTGAAGAAAGAATTTGATAGCTTCAAGCATTATCAAAATGAATCAATTCCAAATCTGATTGCAAGATTTGCACATTTAATGAGTGAAATAAAATTGGTGAATCTTACAAAAGATGAAGCAGATAGGAAAGAAAAGATTATGGAAGCTCTACCAGAGAAGTGGGAAAATTATGTGATGATGATTACTAATGATAAGGATTATCCAAGGTTGTCGTTTAATGATCTGATTCAACGAATCCAAGCTAGGGATATGGAGTTAAAAGTGAACAAGTCACTTCCTGAGCAAATTCAGAATCCTGCAGTGTATTATGGCAACAATGATTCAACTTTGAATGCTGGAAAGTCTAATATTCTTAGTTCTGCACCCCCTACAGCATTTCTGGAGGGTAAATCTGACACTCCAAGTTATTCATCTGCTGGTTGTACTGTGTCAATTCCTAGTTCTTCGACTCAAAGTGCATTGTCTGTTCAAACTGTTGATGATTATAATACGTTGATGTCTGCATTGGTATCTTCATACTTTGGTGTTATCACTGGTGCTGTGAGTAATGCTGAGTTAGCAAATGAAGATTACGATCAGATTGATTATGATCATTTGGAGGAAATGGATCTTAATTGGCAATATGCTATGTTGGTTCGTAGAACGAAGAAATTTTTCAATAGAACTGGTAAGAAGAGACTAAATCAGGGAGGAAAGATTGGTTTGGACAAATCTAAGGTGAAGTGTTATAAGTGTTCCGTTTATGGTCACTTTGCTCGAGAATGTCCAAGTTCTGCTGAAAGTAAATTGAAGACTGGTCAGCACGCATATTTAGTGTTTCATCCATCAGATAAAGCTGAAAAGATTGAGCAGAAATCTGCTACTCTTGCTCATGATTGGACTGATACATTTATGCATTCAGATGGGTTTGCCTGGAATGCAGATTCAGAAATTAAAAAGAATAATACTCTGATCTCAATTGCTTTAACAGTTCAACATGCTGATGATGAAAGTTTTTTAACAGAATCTGATACTTCTTCAAGTATATCTTTGGTTCAAGAAGAATAACCTAAGTCTTCTGAGAATTCAAAAGATGATGAATTTAAATGTTATAAATGTGAGAAGTTGCTCAAGAAAATTGCAAGTTTTGAACAAGATTGTCAATTATCAACTGAAGAAATTGTGGTTCTCAAGAAAGAGATGGAATATTTTCAAAAGAAGTATTATGAGTTGGCTCATATTCATGAAGATGTTTTGAAGATTAAGGCTCAATTGGCTGAAGAGTGTGAGAAAGCCAAAGCTGAAGCGTTAGATGCAGCTCAAGATTTTGAGAATCTGTTTGAGAAGAGTTATCCGGTTCAGCAAAGATATGAAGAGGCTACTGCTCTTATTGCAAAAACTGCTGTTACCATTGAGAAGCTTCAAAACAAGATTTCTATGCTTCAAGATGAAAATGTTCTTTACAGAGACAAGAATGAAGTGTTAACAAAAGATGTTGAGATCTACAAGCAAAAGAGAGAAAATGTGCTTGAAGAATTATATGCTGAATGTGAGATCCGGAAGTTACAAACTTACGAATATGATGATCTCAATGCAAAATTCATCAAGTCACAACAAGAGGTGTTTGAAGGTCAACAGAAGCTTAATGACTTGAAATTGGAGATTTTGGAGTTAAAAAGACAAGTTAAGAATTGCAATTTGTCACCGACATTGCTCAATTTCTTATACAAGCAGGATCAGAGTTCAGAGAAGTCTAAAGAAGAAAATATTCATTTGGTACCTCAACCAGTGGATTTCATTGAAGTTACTTCTGCTCAGATTGATCCACACAATGAATTGCATGACTATTCCAAGTTTGCTACTCCATCCAAGAAGAACAAGTCTAAGTCTAAAAGGAAGGAGAAACCTTTGGGTGAAGCTCCAAAATTTATTTCAAAGTCTGTATTGCTGGAAAATGAGAAAGTGTTTGATAAGGTTGCTTCGAGTTCTTCCTCTGCAACCGAAGAAGAAAAAGTTTTGATTGAAAAGAACAAGCTGAAGGATATCAAAGCCAAATTTACCAGTGAAGCTAAGTCAAGGAGTGCTTCAGGTTCGTCGTCCAATTCTTCAAAGCCTCAAGGATCTAAACATAAAGGTTTAGGTTACAAAGTGTTGGAAGAACCGGTTCAAGCAAAGAACTCAGTGAAGGCTGAGAAGGATCCTAAAGCAAAAGTTACAAAGAAATCACCATCTCAAAAGAAATTTTCTTATTATTCTGGAAGATCTTCATCTTCAAGGAGTCCATCTCCTAGGTATGATTCTTCTGATGGTTTCTTTGATAACTTTCATTCTGAACATTCATCTGATTCTCACAAATCAAAATATTTTTCACCCCATTTTAGAGAAAGACTTTGTTATGTATGTCGTCAACCCGGA
>JBCNJP010002093.1:7500-87770 GCA_039602395.1 Deinandra increscens subsp. villosa | reverse complement strand
TAAAACACAAATATACGTGACCATAAAATACCAAAGGCCACGTTAACCAAACACATGTGGCCGTTGGAACCCTTTCGCCACGCTTTTCTGAAGAATTGTTTGATTACAACAACAAATATTGGTACCCTTTAGCCACGCTTATAGGTGGCTTCAGCCACTGATATTGTAACGTGGCCGTAGGGTACATATGGTCACGGCACCTATGGTGTCGTTTGGAATGGAAAAAAAACGTGACAAAACACCTTTTGTCACGGTTTTTTTCCGTGGCCAAAGGTGAATTTTGACGTAGTGCATCCATTAATTAATAATCCGGATCACTGCAATCTTCGGATATGTATGATCCTGATGAACTTGCATCGTCATCATCATGATCATCATCATCATCATCATCTTCTTCTTCTTCATCTTCTTCATCTGCTTCATCTGCTTCTTCATGATCTTCTTCATCATCTTCTTCATCTTCATCTTCTTCATCTTCTTCTTCATCTTCTTCATCTTCTTCTTCATCTTCTTCTTCGGGTTCATTGAATTTTGTATCAAGGACACGAAATAATTTCGCTGTCTCAACATGGTAGGCAAAACAATCAGGAATCTTCTGCGCATATAGTTGCTTCAGGATGTTCTCATCGTTGTGTTTAATCACAGATTTGTGGGACTTGAAGGATCTTCTTCTCCTGTTACTGTAAACCGAAAAAATACGGTTATGCTTCACATACCAGTAATTAAGGGAGCGTTGATTATCGGCCATTTGATACAAGAATTGGTGTAAACGAATTGGTGTAGAGAATTTGAGAGAATTGGTGTAGAGAATTTGAGATCAAGAAAGGGATGGCGGTAAAAAGGAAAATAACAATGATGATGATATATAGGGTAGCAGATTTTAACCCGATCGAATTAATGGTGCAATTGAAAAAAGCGCGTTGTTTTAGAGGGAAACAAATCTTCTATTTTTCGCCACGCGTTTAATATTTTACCGTGACCATAAAATAAATTTTTGTCACTCACAACCTACCATTTAGTCACGGTTAATATATGTGGCCATAGGTAATAGATTTTTGTCACTCACAACCTACCGTGACCATTAGTCATCTAATATTTAGTCACACAACCTAATAACAGTGGCCATATGTACTAGCTTTTAGCCACATAACTAAGTAAAAAGCGTGGCCATTGCTCACATTTAGCCACGCATAAATAGTTTTGTTTTCTTCTAATTTACTAAGTAATAACATCTACTCTTCCGTCACACAACATTATTTAAGCGTGGCCATACATTCCTTTTTGGTCACGCGAATAAAAAATCATAAAAATTCCGTGGCCGTTTGGTGCATTTCGCCACTCTTTTTTAAGTGTGACAAATAAGTGCCACATGTTTTTGTAAAACAGTGGCTAAAGCCACTGCACCTGATTGTTGTTGTCACATAAACAAAAAAATACGTGGCTAAAAGGGTCCAAAGGCTATATATTTGGCCACGGGTACAAAATATGTGTGGCTAAAACGAGAATTTCTTACCTTTGGCCACGCTTTTTTCAAAACAGTGGCTATGCGTTATCAAAAAAACCGTGGCCAAAGCCACTTTTTGACGTAGTGAAAATAGGGTCGGCCGTAACACACAATAATAAAATTTATATAGAATTATAATAATTTAGTATATTAATTCTAATTCGTAACTTGGATTTTAATCGAAATTGCGAACTACCGGTTACGAAAAGACCGGTTCTGGTTTGCGCGCGGTGATAATGGCTCTGATACCACTGTTGTGTTTTACAATGGATATCCGGGTTACCGATTTTAATTTAATTCCGATTAAAACCGGTTTAATATAAATTAATACTATATTAATTTGGCAGTGAAAACGATTTAAATAAAACACGCGAATATTACTGCAACAAGATCAATCAACGTACGCGACAAACACAGAAAACATTTATTTAAAATAAATAAATTAATTAAATATCTAAACGAGTTAGATATACCTTGGCGGGATCCGAGCAACCGCTTGAGACACCCGGATTCAATGGGCTCGCGCTAGGACGAACTGAGACTTCTGACTCGAACCTCCGAGACAGGTCATCGACGGCGACGGTGGCTATACGTGGCGGCGGCGGTAGTGGTGGCGGCGGTGGTATGGTTACCGCGAGAGGTGGTGACAAAACTTTCTCCACCGGGATCGCAACTGTAACAGTCCCTACGAGAATCTCGTCACCGGTGACAGGCGGTGATGCGGTGGCGGTGGCCGGCGGGTAGAGCGGCGTGGGCCACGACGAGAGGACGGGGCGCGGTGGCCTCGGCTGCGTCGGTAGCGCGAGGACCACCGGTCGTTGATCGACCGGCGGTGCGGCGGCTTGGGTCGCGGCTGCGGCTCGGGTCGCGGATTCGGCTTCGGCTCGGGCTGCGGCTTCGGCTCGGGCTGCAGCTTCAGCTCGGGCGGCTTCAGCTTCCTTTTCGAGTCGCGAGCAAATACTGGTTAAACGGGGATCCATCGGGACAGCGAGGAACCACGGTGGTGGCGTCGGACGGCGGTCGGCGGCGGCTAGGGTGGCGCCGGCTTGGAGATCGACGCAAAAGGGAGAGAGAGAGTGGAGATAGGGTTTTTTATAACTTGTCTGACAATTAACCTCTCTCTCCCTATTTAATAAAAAATCGCGGACCGGGGCATTGACGGACTGGGCCCGGTCGCGATTTCTATCAGTCCATCATACTGATCAGTCTGTTAAATCTAGTAACAATTTATCAGTCCGTTTGTTTATTTACAAGCATTTTTGGCCTAATTAATTTTGCCGTTTTAATTAAATAAATAACCAAGTATTTATTTAATTTACCACATAGTTCGTTTTAATACTAATTAACAATTAATTAGTTTTATAGTCCATTGACCCGGGTGTAACTCTTACGGGTCAATGTCGATCGGGTTCGTTAATTTGTCGGGTCAGGACACCCTATTTCCAACAATATGATGGTGGGACATTTGATCACACTTGAGCTGAAAAAAATATGGGTGGTGAAAGGCTTATGGCCACACTTTTTTTTGTGTGGCCGTATACCGATTTTGACCCAGTGTAATAATTATGATAGGTGAGGGAGACATGAGAATTGTAGGTAGTGGCGGATCATCATAGAATGGTGGTGAAAACTAATAATAGAACAGTGGATGAAAGTCGGCTTTGGTGAAAAAGCTGGCGGACAAGAGGATGTTAGCTTCGGTGGGTTTGGTGACGGTTCTTGGTTTGCCTGGTTAGGGCTAGGTAATTGGCTCGGGTTGTTTCCACAAGGGTCGTGTAGATTCTTTGGCGGTGGGGTTTTGGAAAGGAGACTACAGTGGTGCAAACATGGGTGGAAATTTTCGACATGACCCGATACACGACACGAACCCAACCCGAAATTTGCAGGATTGGATTTAGTATAAATGGATTCGGTCAGCTTCGAGTCGAACCTGAGAACCCGTTTAGCTAAACACGCGGGTCGTGTTCGGTCGAACCCGTCGGGTTGGCGGGTTGACCCATTTAACCTATTTACTTAATATTTTTTTTATATTTATATGTGTTTTATGTCTTAAATTAAGCTGGTATTATAATTTTTATTAAAGTTTAAAACTTAAAAGTGAAATTAACTTAAATTTTTATGATTAAAATATAATTATTTTACATACATTTGTATTTTTGTTGTAAAGTTGTAATTTTTAAGCACTAATATGTTTAAAAAATAAAAAAGCAAAAAAAGTTCAGGTCAAACGGGTTGTGTTCGGATCAACCCGCTAATATTCGTGTCGTGTTTGGGTTAATGTGTTTCACAAGATTTTCAGGTTCAGGTCGTGTTCGAGTTCATGTTAAAATTTTCGGGTTCGTGTCGGGTTGACCCGCCAACCTGCAAACACGACTCATTTATCACCCCTAGCTGGTGCAAATGGTGAAGGATGTGGTGGTGGTGACGGTGTACTTTTTCCGATGATGCTGGCTAAAATGATAGAGAGTAGATGTTGGCTCTCCACTATATCGGCCATCATCTCGTCGAATGTCGGGTTTTCTTTGAGTTGGATTTGTTGGATTTGGGTGAACAACTCGCCGTTTGTCGGCTCGTCATTGGTGAAAGAAGAAGCATTACCGGAAGGAGATATCAAAAATGAAAGCATCATTTGATATAAGCCGGTTCGAGATGGCTAGTCTCTCAAGGTAGACCATTCGAGTAGGTTAGACTACAAAGAATAAAAAAGGAAATAATACTAGAACTTTTGATCAATTTTCTATGTTATTTCTTCATAAACGGTAGTGGTAGCTCTGAGCATGTGCGAGATGTGCGACTGAACAGAGCCTGTCATTTTGGGGCCCATATTTTATAAAAAATTTGTATATATAGTTTTTTTTAAATAAAACTTCTAAATATTTATTAAAATTTTTTGATTAACTACTTAAAATATCATTTTAAAGTTATAATTTTTGTGTTTATTGATATAACTTATTTTTTTGTCTTATTTAATAATTGTTTCTATTTGCAGAATATGACCCATTTTTTTTAACTTGAACAAGACCCCTAAATCCTCAGGATTACACTTAAATAGTGAAATGCATGGTTCCTAAAATGAAGTAACCTACTGTGATCGTGAAGATAATGTAAACGTGGAGGAGGTGCAAATTAATTAAACTAAATTCTATATGCATGCACATGACAATTAGTTAATATGTGGAGACCAAAATACAAAAATAGTGGGTCTTTTAAAAGCATACGGGTATTCTTCTAGGTCATGGGTCGTGCCTAGTTTAGAACGAGACGTGCTATTCTCGGCTGGTCTATAAATTGAGTAGCCCTCTTTACTTTCAACTTGCTCAATTCTTCTCCCTTTCTTCCACTAGTTTACCATCTTTTTGGTTTTGAGCAATTTGTTTTAGTGTTTTTGATCTACTCGTCAAAGATTGTAAGAACTTAAACTTATGGTGATAATGAATTGTTATTTGTCTATGAATCTTTTGGTCACCTTGAGGCAGAAGTAGCTGTCATGCTGGGACGGATCCAAAAGGTCATGTATGGGAATGTCGCAGCCTCTAGATCGAAGAATGTTGTATTCATACGTCTAGGGTTTGTCATTCAAAAAGGGTTGGTGGCGCAGCTTGTTACTCGCCTTTCCTGCGTGGATACTTGAGTCTTGTACGTTGCTTTTGTGTTTATATAATTTAATAGATGAGATTCTATTCGCAATTAAAATACATACATATACTTAAACTAACATAAACATATATACACATACAAATTATTATTAAAAAAAGTTGTTACATTTCAAAGAATCACAACCTTCAAGCGACCTTTCAAAAGTACCTTCAACCTTTAAAAACCTTCAAAGCTTCAAAAATGAAATAGAAATTTATAATTAGCATCAAACTTCGACATACTTGTACGTAAACATAACAATACACTAGAACTACCTTAAATTAGTCGATTGAGTATAAATTTCTTGTAAATCAGCCCAATGAGAATGAAATTGGAAGATGAAGGAGAAAAATACTTCAAATAGAACGAATAATAGATGGTGGAGGTCTGTGCGGTTGTGGTAGGCCAAATGAGGGTCGTGCACAACGGTTTTCAGTAGGAATTGGCCTGGGTGAAGCTAAAATCACGAGAGAGAAAGAGGGCTGAAAGTTTGGTGCGTAAATGAGATACATCCGCGTCTGTTTTGGTTTTTAGGGCTGACGGATGGGAAAGCCGAACGATATCTTTTTTGTTTATTAAATGAGCCCCACAAGAAAAAATAGCTCAACGATATAGGTTTTGAGAATGTCTCATTTTTTTCTAGGCTCCCGCTCACTCAATTGGACGATATGTTGTTGAAAAAGGTCTTGAGTGGTCAAATTAGAAAAAACCCTATTGTGACAACACGATGTCGTCGCAATAGATTTACGTGTTTCAACATCTTATGTCGTCGTGATAGTTTGTCGCAATAGAGTGAAATTTTTATAGTGCTCGGTGACCTTTTATTTTTGTTTTGTCATCTTTCATCTTTATTTCATCATAATTTTGCTTAGTTGGCTTGTGTTGTAATTTTCATTATAAGTCGCACTTGTAATTTATTACTTTATTTATTTTGCTTGTAATCATATTAAATAGAAGAGTTTTTATTTTTTGAACGGTCAACGAATGCCCTGAAAAATCCGAAGACTATAAACGATCTCCTAAAGTAGTAACATTTATGATCATAAATAAATTACTTACGATTTTTATAATCATCGGTTCTAGTAAGGTCGTTCGTACATGAGGAGGCTGTCTGCGTACGGTTGGGTTGGACCAGCTGACGGTGGCCTTTTGCCATTGAGCTATACAGAGTACCTAAGTAGTTTCGTTTGTTGGCCGTTCAAAAAAACAAGAAAAGAAACAAATGAAAGAGACCTACAATTTAAATATTTTTAAAAAATGAGTTCAACTTACAGGAATATATGGAAAAGACTAAAAAGTTGTAATAATAATAAAAAAGATTAAGTTTTTTTTAAAGGTAAATTTGAATTACTGACGGAGACATTACACCACCAACCCGATAAGTGATGTACTGATGTGATTGTGACTAGTAGTCTATAGGTCTTCATCTCACTTTTATTTAATTTAAAGTTTATTATAACTTCCATCTTATATTATTTTATTTTATTTAATTTTACAATAAGATGGATCTATAGATCAAGATAAAGAAGTAACCTATGGAAAATAGCGAAGGCAAAAGAAATAGTGGACCCTCTAAAGAAAAAGTTCTAGTTTCGCCATTGATCACTCGTTGTTACGCGGTGAAGAGAACAAGGATTATTGGATCGACCAACCACACCGAAACTCTAATAGCTCTTCGGACCACCGCTGCCGAAGTTGGCTCTCCGATCATAGGAATGTAGATTGCTTGATGGTCCTGCACACTTAAACAAACCGTTAGGGAAGTACAAGGAGAGAAGGTTCATGTACCGGCCGGCCGACATTAGAATCAGTAACTCGAGTGAGGAGTCTGTGTGATTATGGAAGTGTGTGTAGAAGATGATGATGAACAATGCTACCTTTTGAGTCAGTATTTATAGCGTTTGCATTAGGGTTTGTGTACCTGGCTTGACATCAGCGCGTGTAGCTCACAGAGCGTGAGCCGTCTTTCAGGTAAAAACATTTCTTTTGAATGGTGAAATCGGATTGGTTTAGACCCTCATACAGATCCTGAATTAGTTTTTTAGTTGTGATCACTTCTTCTAGAATGATTATTAAATGAGGAGCGCGGGTGTGAGCCCCACCCGCCATTTGGATATTGGTGCAGACTTGACCCGGCCCACAAAGAGCCCAAATGATTGGATCATGGGTTTGATACGGTCAGCGAAAGGCCCAAAGAATCGAGTTGAATATCTATCCTCTTCACATGGACATGGCATGGAGGAGGAGCTAACGCGGATTACATAGATTCGAAACGTGTACCCTACATTGTGTTCTTATGAAAATTACAGATTTTGTCTCTTCTACGTTGAAATCACATAAATAATTGTTACCTTTTAACTGTGAACAATCGTATAATGGAATTCCTTGATTCATTAGAATAATACATCTCCTATTTATAATACATAAAGGAAAAGGAAACATAAATAAATCTAAACACAAAGGAGATTTATACAATTAATACAAAATACATTCCAATACTATCGAGGAGATAATATCGGTTAACAGTCCCCCGCAGTTTGAGCCGGAGCCTGACGAAGGCATAAACTGGATCAAAAACGGTTAAACAAATGCTTCGACAGGCCCTTCGTGGAAATATCGGCTTACTGATAATCAGTAGGCACATGGAGAACCTTAAGCTCGCCGACTCGCACTTTTTCTCGGACGAAGTGTATATCGAGCTTGACATGTTTAGTTCGTTGATGCTGAACCGGGTTCTCGGAAAGATAGACAACACTTACATTATCACAATACACGAGAGTAGCCCGGCGAACTGGAACATGTAGCTCTAAGAGAAGATTCCGAATCCAGCATGTCTCGGCAACCGCATTAGCCACACCGTGATACTCCGCCTCAGCACTAGAGCGGGAAATAGTGGGTTGCCGTTTCGACGAGTAGGAAATCAAATTTTCACCCAAATAGACGCAGTACCCGGAAGTCGAACACCGAGTATCCGGACATCCTCCCCAATCCGCATCAATATAGGCAGTCAAGTGAGTGGATTTGGATGGAGCGATATGAAGACCGTACTCAATCGTTCCTTTAATATATCGTAAGATCCGTTTGAGGAACTGATAGTGTGGGTCCCGGGGAGCATGCATAAATAAACACACTTGTTGAACAACATACGAAATATCAGGCCTTATGATAGTAAGATAATGCAATGCACCGGCAAGACTCCGATATAGGGGCCCATCTTCAAATGGTGCGCCATCCGTGGCGCTAAGTTTAGTGCCAATCTACACTGGTGTTGAGCAAGGTTTGTAGTTAACCATATTGGCACGAGAAAGGATGTCATTGGCATAGTTGGCTTGAGATAAGAAAATACCATCCTTTTTGTTGTCAACACGAATGTAGGGAAAGTGGTGGAGATTCCCCAGATCAGACATGTAAAAAATCCGAGACAGGAGTGTGATGATTTGTTTCAAGAGCTCTTCAGAGGAAGTAGTGAGTATGATGTCGTCCACGTACAACAGAAGATAAGCCATGTGGCTCCCTTGACGAAGGACAAAGAGTGAGGTGTCACTAACGCTGCTCTTGAAGCCACATCTAGTAATATAACCTGCAAAACGATGATACCAAGCTCTAGGAGCTTGTTTTAGCCCATAAAGTGATTTAATTAACTTACAAACATGTTTCAGATGAGTAGTGCTGGAGAAACCGGGTGGATGAAACATGTAGACAATCTCGTGAAGATTGATATGAAGAAACGCATTCTTGACGTCTAATTGATGAATGGGCCATGATCTAGAGACGGCAAGACTGAGAACTGTACGTATGGTGGTGGGTTTTACCACCGGGCTAAAAGTGTCGTCACAGTTAGTGACCACCGTTTGACTTTTACCATTTACAACTAGGAAGGCCTTATACCTTTCTAACGAGCCATCCGATATGATTCATGTTTAAATAGCCACATGTACCAGATGACAGGAGCGTCTACAGGACTAGGGACAAGTTCCCACGTGTTGTTTTCCAATAGAGCTTCATAATCGCTAGCCATGGCAAGTTTCCAATTCGGATCCTGAAGGGCGGCTATGTGCGACTTAGGAAGGGGATAGATGGGCTAGGGTGAGCTGACATGAAGGTTAAGGGGAGCACGGCGCTTGAAAATGTCATCTTTGGCACGGGTTTGCATCAGATTAGTGGACTGAGGGGCTTGTATGGGAACGGGTGACAAAATTTGGGAGGAGGATGAAGACGTAGGGGAGGAGTTGGTAGGAGGGGGCGAGGGGGTTTGTTGGGAAACAGTTTGATAGGGAGGTGAAGATGAGGGCGTTTGGTTGGAAAAGCCGGGTGGAGGGCCATTGGGTAGGGAGTTAGTTGGATCGTGAGCTAGGCCAAGGAAGGTGGTTGGGCCGGGGGTTGGGGCAGGAACGGGAGAGAATGTCACACCCCGAGAAAATGACTAAATGTGGGCATGTGACTGATTTGGCATCATGGTCATGGTTATGAATGATGACGTCTAATGAACATTTAATTAAACCATTTGTCTTCTGAAAATGTAAGTTTCAAACATTTAAATTAAACATCTAAAACGTGGCAGCGGAAATAGAGTAGTGGTTACACGTTAAGTTTTCCAAAAGACAAGTTATGAGATTTATAAACATAACTACCCTAAGGCGTAATGCGTCTAAATCTCCAAAATGAAATGCATGAACACACAGCAAGCAGACCATGATATGACAAGCAGGATCAGAACAGAAAAACATGGAGTTGCAGTCTTTAATCACCTGAGAATTCAAGAATAAAAAGAGTCAACAGAATTGTTGGTGAGTTTCACAGGTTTAATGACACTGAACTGTTTGAAAACATGTTTGGAAAATGTTTGGCTTGTCTTGATATTAGTTTGTTGACACTGTTGTTGTAAAGATCAAACATGAACCTTGAATTCAAAACTAACTGTTTACCCACTCCTGATGTTCTTCCCCAAGAACACCGAATGACTAGAATAACAAATGTACCCCTTGACTATAACCATGGAGTCATGACTGGAGCGACCAAGTCAGAGTAGGGTCGTCAACCCAAATAGATCTATTCACAAGCTATCGTTTCGAATGAACTAATTGAATCCAATTAATAGTGGGACTTAGGCATATAACATGAATCAACATGAATACACAAGTGTGGGGATATGAAAAGAACATGCAATCATTACGTCGTACAGTTATCATAATATCAGACAGTTTGAAATTGAAATGCATTCATTGAATTCTCCCCCAAATTAGAAAACAGAAATGGAAAAGGGGCCGTGAAGACTCACTTGTTTGAAGGTGGATGTCAGGTATGTTTGATTGAACTTAGCCTAGCAAACGTCTACAAAGTAATGTTATGACGTATTAGGGTTTGGCTATCTAGAGTTAGTGAATATGTCACTCTATGTTCAAGGTTAAGTCTCGACTGGTTATTACCCGATGAAGGTGATGGAAATCCTAGGACTTATTTATTGTCAAATAAATAGTGTTGAAGTTGATGGAGTTTATTATTTATCTGAATAAATAAATAATGATTACGTTTGAAAAAAATAACTATTGAATAATATGGATTATTTTTCATTAAACGTTAGGAAAATCGTAAATATTTAATTCACTAAATATTTGTAAGATTTTGGACTTTTCGATTAATACATATAATCTTCCTTTAATATGAATAAATGTTTCCATAAATATACGAAGTTATATTTTGGTAAAATTAAGCGTAGGTTCGTCCGGTGGTTAACCGGCTTCGCCAGTTTGACTGTTATGACGATGTTATGACATTTTAAGTTTTCTCTAACACTTAGGATTTGTTAGTGGACTTGTCCTAATGTGTTTTAGGGTTTTGAGTTGCCAAATTAATTATTGGAAGTTTAACTTGTAAAATCCGACGTTTTCGAGTAACCGAAAGTTATAGTTTTTGTCCGGTTTGTTTATAAAACATGTTTTTCTTCATTCGAACTTTATAAAGTATTTTTATATGTCAAAACTAACATGTTTCATGTTTTGAACTAGACCCAATTCTCAATTGGAAATAAATTGCAATTTTTATCGAAACATCGTAATTAAGATATTTAACCCTTTTGTTTCCAAGTGTTTGACTTCTCGAATTATTTAGTATGTTTAGTAAAACACCTTTGGCATCCCTAGAAATACATTACAAGTCCTAAGTGGTCACAACTTGTCAAAAGTCTTAAACTTAATTTTTCATAAAAATAAGTGGTAACTTTGTCATAAAAATTCCATGTTCTATTTTTCTTGAAGTTTCATGTTTAAATCTTTGGTAAACACTTTTATGACCCAAAATCATCTTTTAGTAAACTTTGGTTTTGGTTTGAAATCAAAATACAAGTGTTTGAAGATTTGGAAAAATATATATTTTGCTTTATGACAGCAGTTTTATGACACGCAGGAAATGTGTGTCATCTCTGTTCAGTGTTTTTGTTCATATATTTCACAGATGACAGCAGGTTTATGACACGCAGTACAGTGTGTCATCTCTGCCCAGTTTTTACACAACTTATATCTTTCTTAAAAATTCGATTTTTGACACTTTGTATGTCCATTTCTCACCAAGATAAGTGTTCCAAATTATATTTAACATACAAGAACTAATATTTTCCAACCTTGGTCATTTAAAGTGATTCTTTTTAACAAAATACAAGTTATATATATATTTTGTCAAGAAATCTTTTTAACATAACTAGTTTCCATCACAAGCACATAACCACACTAACATACATGTTTGCTAGCATGTCATACAACAACCAAATCAAGACTAAATCATGAACATGACATGTGACATAAAGATTTGAAGGATTTATAGAAAAATAAGCAAAGAAAGTAAGTTTCCTCACTTAAAGCTTTCCGGATCGGTAATGACGTTATTGGGTTGTTGAACTAGCTTCCAAGTTTAGCTCCAAACCCAACCTTGATCTTGAATGTGAAAGAAGTGGTGATGAGAAAACAAGAGTTTGTCATGGATTTTAACAAGAAAAACAAAGGTTAGAAAGGTTTGTTCATGAAGGATTAGAAAGAATAATGAAAGAAAGATGATGAAATAGAAGTTGTTGATGGATTACCTTGTTCAAAGAAGGTGATTAGAAGCTAGAATGAAAGGTGGTTGATGGTGAAAAGTGGTGGTGGTGGCGGTTTGTTGTTAGGCCGAGAGCAAAGAGAGAGATTGATAGAAAGTGTGTGTTTTGCTTCTTGAAAATGTGAGGAATGAAATGAGGGGGTTAAGTGTTTAAAAGAAGATGGTTAGGTGGTGGTGTGAGGTCTCGGTTACATGAGAACCGAAAAGAGGGGGTGGTTCGGTTGGTTTGTAGCCGAAAACAAGAAGGAGAAAGGAGAAGGTTGAGGTGTCTTGGACCAAGTGTGTGCTCTCCTTGTACTTGCATGCTTGGGAATTGAAATGTAGGGGTGTGGTGAGGAGGTGCATAGGCCGGCTAAGAGGGATGGGACAAGAGGGACAAAAGATGGAGATGTTGGCTAAGGGAGACAAGCATGCTCCTTGTGTAAGTGGTTAAACCCATTAACCAAAGGTTAACCAAGTTGCTTGTACTATTAGGGACAAGTGTGGAAGTTGTCTAGGGACTTGGTTAAGTTGGTGATTGAAACCGAATGGGGAGAGGAGGGTGGAATAGGACCGGAAAAAGAAAAAGAAAAAGAGAGAGGGAGGGCTCGAACTCGGGAAGAAAAAGAAGAAAAGTGGGCCTCGGGTTCGGCCCGAAAAAAAGAAGAGAGTTGGGCTTCGGCCCAATTCGAAAGGGAAAGAGATGGGCCGACGGCCTGTGGGCTAACGGGCCGGAAAGAAAAGAATGGGCCGAAGGGTTTGGGCCGAGGAAAAAGAAAGAAAGGAGAAGAAATTGGGCCGTAGGCCCATTGGGCCTTCTGGGCCGAACCGGGTCTCGAGTCGGGTCGGGTTGAGTCCGGTTTGGTCCTACGAGTCCAATGAGATTTTGTTTGGGCGAAAACGATATCCGGATTGAAAATTGGATTTTCGACGTGAAACGAGCAATCGTAACAATAAAATATTGTTTATTGTAGTCGTTTTCGGATAATCGGAATTTGTCATTTGTCATGATTTGGTGTTTATGTTGTTGCGCACAAATGATGTACTTCAAATTTGAATTAAAATGTTGGCTCGACGTGAGCGGGTTTCGTTTGAATGTATAACGAAATTTGTTTGACGGAATTAAATAGTTTGAAGGAAAAATAAATGGTTTTGAAGTTGAATAAGTTTTAGAATTAAAACCAAAGTATTGTTGGACTAGAATGGTCGTTTGCATAAACGACGTGTTTGAAATACGTTTGTCAAACGTAAAAGTTTAGAAAATATAAAATAGTCATTTTATATTTAGATTTCACAAAACATTGTTTATGAATTTTCTTGTTATTGAAGTTCCATTTTGAATAGTGGTGGAACTTTGGTTGATTTCCATTACGGGTAATTGTTGTCGGACCTAGATTGTCCACGTTCGCACGTAAAGGCATCTAATTTAAACAAATTAGCCTAATGCACATAGAATTTCAGTTAATTGCACATAATTAATATATTAAAATATACCTGGAAAATACGGGTTGTCACATACTCCCCCGGTTAGAGAAATTTCGTCCCGAAATTTAGTCTTGACCACCAGGGTTGTCAGCATTGGCAAAGAGGTGTGGATATTTCTCACGCATTTGATCTTCCCGTTCCCATGTATATTCTGGACCTCGGCGTGAGTTCCAACGAATTTTTACGATGGGAATGCGACTTCTCTTCAACCGCTTGATTTCACGATCACAGATTTCAGCAGGAGTCTCAATGAAATGTAAACGATCGTCAATCTCGATTTCATCCAGGGGAATGACCACAGATTCATCAGACAAGCACTTCTTCAAGTTACTGACGTGGAACACGTCATGAACTCTACTCAGTTCGGGGGGTAACTGAAGACGGTATGCTACTGGTCCAATTTCCTCGATGATTTTAAAAGGACCAATGTAGCGAGGGTTAAGCTTTCCACGTTTACCGAAACGAATAACACCTTTCCAAGGTGCTACTTTAAGCATGACACGATCTCCTTTGAAGAACTTCAATGGTTTGCGTCGATTATCAGCGTAGCTCTTCTGTCGGTCGCGGGCAGCTCTCAATCGATTGTGAATCTGAGTGATCTTTTCGGAGGTTTCATGTACCAGTTCGGGACCGGTGAGTTGGATGTCACCAACTTCAGTCCAACAAAGTGGTGAACGGCATTTTCTTCCGTACAAAGCTTCGAAGGGGGCGGCTTGAATACTGGTATGATAGCTGTTGTTATAAGAAAACTCAGCTAATGGTAGGTGTTCATCCCAACTGTTACCAAAGTCAATGATACAAGCACGAAGCATGTCTTCAAGAGTCTGGATAGTTCTCTCACTTTGGCCATCAGTTTGGGGGTGATAAGCTGTACTCATATCAAGGCGAGTACCCAAAGCTTTCTGAAGGGTTTGCCAAAATCGGGCGGTGAATCGGCTATCTCGATCTGAGATAATAGAAATAGGTACTCCATGACGAGATATAATTTCCTTCATGTAAATTTTGGCAAGTTGTTCAGTGGTGTACGATTCCTGAATGGGCAGGAAGTGAGCGGATTTGGTTAGACGGTCGACAATAACCCAGATGGCATCGTTTCTGGCTCGAGTCTTTGGCAACTTGGTAATGAAGTCCATGGAAATTCCTTCCCATTTCCACTCTGGGATTATGGGTTGAACGAGTAAACCGGAAGGTTTTTGATTCTCAGCTTTGACCTTCGCGCAAGTCAAACACTTACCAACGTATGTGGCGACTTCAGCCTTCATGTTAGGCCACCAATACAACTCTTTCAAACCATGGTACATCTTATCTGAACCAGGGTGGATTGAATACCTAGACTTATGAGCTTCATCTAAGACCAATTTCTTCACTGAACCGAAATTTGGTAACCACAGTCTTTCCATGAAATAATAAGCTTCATCCGACTTCTTGACTAATTGCTTTTCCATTCCACGTAAGCCTTCATTAGGGATATTTTCATCCTTGAGGGCTTCGACTTGGGCTTCACGGACAAGAGAGGTGAGATTGGATTGGATAGTTAATTTAAGAGCGCGAACACGGAGAGGTTTCACTCGGTCCTTTCTGCTTAATGCGTCGGCAACGACATTAGCTTTGCCTGGGTGGTAACGGATTTCACAATCATAATCGTTTAGTAACTCAATCCAACGTCGTTGTCTCATGTTCAACTCTTTCTGATTGAATATATGTTGAAGACTCTTATGATCGGTGTAAAGTGTACACTTCGTACCGTATAGGTAATGTCTCCAAATCTTTAGAGCGAAAACAACGGCTCCAAGCTCAAGGTCGTGAGTCGAGTAATTCCTTTCGTGTATTTTCAATTGTCGTGAGGCATAAGCAATGACCTTGTCTCGTTGCATAAGTACACATCCTAGGCCTTGACGGGATGCGTCACAGTATACCACAAAATCATTTGTTCCTTCAGGCAAGGATAAAATGGGTGCGTCACACAACTTTTGCTTCAACAACTGAAAGGCGATTTCGGCTTTAGAATCCCAGACAAATTTCTTGTCCTTCTGGGTGAGAGCAGTCAGAGGCTGGGCTATCTTTGAAAAGTTCTCGATAAATCTTCTATAATAGCCAGCGAGTCCTAAAAATTGACGAATTTCAGTCGGAGTAGTGGGTGCACTCCAATCTTTAATTGCTTCAATCTTGGAAGGGTCGACATGAATTCCTTTCTCATTAACAACATGACCCAAGAATTGTACTTCTCGAAGCCAGAAGTCGCACTTTGAGAACTTCGCGTACAACTTCTCATTCTTGAGTAATTCCAAGATAAGTTTTAAGTGTTGCTCATGTTCCTCTTTACTACGGGAGTAGATCAAGATGTCGTCTATGAACACAATCACAAACTTGTCTAAGTATGGCTTACACACACGATTCATCAAATCCATGAATACGGCGGGTGCGTTTGTTAAGCCAAATGGCATCACTAGAAACTCATAGTGACCATATCGGGTTCTAAAAGCAGTCTTGGCAACATCTTCTTCACGAACTCTTAACTGGTGATATCCGGATCGTAGGTCGATCTTTGAATAATAGCTTGATCCTTGAAGTTGATCGAACAGGTCGTCGATCCTTGGTAGTGGATAACGATTCTTCACAGTCAATTTGTTTAGCTCGCGATAGTCGATGCACATGCGAAATGATCCATCCTTCTTTTTGACGAAAAGAACAGGTGCACCCCAAGGGGAGCAACTGGGTCGAATGAATCCTTTATCCAATAGTTCTTGCAACTGATTGGATAATTCCTGCATTTCAGAAGGTGCGAGACGATAGGGAGAACGGGCTACAGGAGCAGCACCTGGAACAAGATCGATTTGAAATTCTACTTGTCTGGCTGGCGGCAGTCCTGGCAAGTCTTCAGGAAATACTTCAGGAAAATCACGGGCGATTGGGACATCCTTCAGTGCTTTCTCCTTGGGTTCTTTACCAACGACGTGTGCTAGAATGGAATGATAACCCTTACGAAGATATCGGCGTGTCTTCATACAGGATATGATATCTAGCTTGGTTCCACTCTTTTCTCCTTGGAGGGTTAGAGTTTCGCCATTTTCCAGCGGGATTTTGACTTGTTTAAGATGACAGATGATTTCCGCGCGATTCTTCGATAACCAGTCCATGCCAATTACGACATCAAAACTTCCCAATTCGACGGGCAGTAAGTCAATGCTAAACGGATGATCGGAAAGGTGCAGGGAACAATCTTGGAAAACCTTGTCAGTTTCAATTAGACTACCATCTGCTAGTTCTACGGTGTACTTAGTGTCTAAGGCACATGGATTGCTTTTAAGTAAAGGGCAAAAATCGGTAGACACAAAGCTTTTCTCCGCACCGGTATCAAACAAAACAGAGGCATAATTATTGTTAAGGATGAACGTACCGGTGACAGTATTTGGGTCCTGTCGGGCTTCTCCAGCGTTCATCACAAAAGCTCTTCCACGGGCCGTTCCAACAGCTTGATTCTTCTTTGGGCATTGGTTCTTCATGTGTCCAACAGCTCCACAACCATAGCAGGTGCGGGACGGACAGTCTCTGGCAATGTGACCTTTGGTTTTACAGTTGTTGCAGTAGACATTACTGCAATCCAGCGTATGATGAAGGTTACACTTTGGGCACAAAGGTTGATTCCCTGTGTAGCCAGATTTCTTTGGTTCCTGAGTGGAAGCAGTAGCAACAAAAGCTTTGACTGGTTCAGAGGCTTTTTCAGGTTGTTTCTCAGATCGCTTCTCAGAATTCTTTTTACCGGAATGACCGCGTTTGCGTTTATGGTCAAACTTCTTTCCAGACGAAGAAGACGGTGAACAGACATCAGCAACAGGTTTGGATTGATCAGAAGTCTTCTTAGCAAAGGAGACACCTTGGCGCGTAGCCTGATAGGTCAGACTATGTGCCAAACGAACGGCGGCTTGCAGAGTGGTAGGGTTGGAAGACAACACATTCCCTTGAATGTTGGGTGCTAAACCCCAAATGTAACGCTCGATCTTCTTATATAGTGGTGTCACCATTGAAGAACATAAATGAGCCAGTTCATGGAATCTCTTGGTGTATCCAGCAATATCAGACCCATTCATGGTGAGTCCCCAGAATTCAACTTCTAAACGTTGAAGTTCTTCCCGCGGGCAGTATTCATCTCTCAACAGTTGTTTCAATTCTTCCCAAGGCATGGCGTGTGCTTGGTCAGTTCCGACGGTTTCGGCATGCGAATTCCACCATGAGAGAGCACCATCAATGAAGGTGCAAGCAGCAAATTTGACCTTAGAGTGGTCGGGGCAGTTACTGATACGGAAAACAGATTCGGTCTTTTCGAACCAGCGAATGAGACCTACGGCACCTTCGGTACCTTTGAAATTGATAGGTTTACAACTCATGAAGTCCTTATAGGTACATCCACGGGCACCTGAAACGTTAGATTAACAACCTTGAAAACAATTCGGGGGAATTTAAATTTTCGGGTTTTCAACATTTATCGAGGGTCTTACCACCAGCAGCACCTTCTCCAGGGCCTCCGGCGGCGCGATTCGCTTCATTAGCGGCGATGGCATCAGCAATACGTTGGGCAACTAAGGCCTCGACTTGTTCAGCGTTCATGTGTACAGGTGGAGGTGGATTGTTCCGGTTAAGCGGCGGGCGTCCTCGGCGTCCAGACATGTTTTTCTTAATTCACGAATGTAAACCAGAAATGTAATTAGACAATGTATATGTATAACAATATAAAGTCCACATATCTATAATGAACAACCATACATGCATAACAACCATAACATCCATACATCCACAAGAAGCTACAATGAAAGTAATACAACCACAGTTAATTAATATTCGAAAACATACATCATGACAAACATTACAATTCTAGTACGAACATACCATAACTGTTTCAAAAGTCGGAGGCGCAGCTCCATTTGCCAAAATACAACATAGTTTTCATACATTAACTAAACATGACACGAATGCATCACTAGGTAGTACCACTAGTACGGGCCTCTGGGAAATGGTGGTAATGGCGGCATGACGAACAGTCCGGCAACCTGGCTGAGTGAAGCCATAAACGTCTGGAATATCCTCATCGAATCCTCCATAGCCTGCATACGCATCTGGAGCATCTCCACAGTCAGCATCATGGTAGTGGTCGAATCAGAAACATCAGTGAAGTTTGCGTGCAGTGAATCCATAGCAAGTCCGGTAGCAATGGCATGATCCTCAATAGAAGTCAGGCGTGTCTCAAGGGTCTGAACGGTATGATAAGACAGCAATGCACGAAGCTCAGCAATGACTCGACGGATGGCATCATCATGCCCAGACAAACGTGACTGAATGAAGAGAAGGTCAGGAAGTGGAACAGGGATACCCTCATAGATGGGTGCAGTACGAGCAGCAGCTGAGGCAGACGACTCTCCTACCTCATGAACAGATGAAACAAACGGTGGCACAGGGACCGATGAAACAATGGGTGGCTCGGAAACGCACTGCCTTTTTGGGGCAGGCTCATCAACAGGGGCAGTGGGCATAGGGCGAGTGCGAATGACGGATTTCCTAGGTGTATGCTTAAGCCTATGACCACCTGGAGTGAAGCAGTAGAGACGATGAGACGGTGCAGGGGTAGATGCAGGGTCAAGAACTCGTGCAGGAGGATGAGTCATAGGAGGGTCAGGCACAGAAACAATAGGGTCAGGAACAGAGACAATGGGGTCAGGAACAGAGACAATGGGGTCAGGAACCGACATCACTGCGACAGGAGGGTAGAATGTAGCAGGAATAGTCTCCTCAGGGTCGTCCTCGTAGAACTCGTCGTCTGACGTGATAGGATCCCATTTGTCCTTTGTAGCGTCCGGCTGCGTCGAGTAGTCAGGAAGAGGTGCAATCACAGGAGCAGTCTCGAGAACAGGAGAAGATGGCGTGTACTCCGGCGACCTAGGCACGTAATCCGGTGAAGACGGAGTGTAGTCTGGCTCTGGCTCGGAGTCAGAAGGTATCTCGACTATCTCTTTGTTTGCCATGCTGTGACATTTCCAAGTTATAACAATAATATATTTAATACTATGTAAGGCAATCAACTCAAAGAAACACATTAGTTTGCAAGTTGGCACACATACAAGGCAATGCATGAATGCACACACGCACACACAAATGAATGATGCAGAGCTTAGGTTATAGACTAGGTGCAGACCGATGCATCCTAATTCACTATAACCATGGCTCTGATACCACGTCTGTCACACCCCGAGAAAATGACTAAATGTGGGCATGTGACTGATTTGGCATCATGGTCATGGTTATGAATGATGACGTCTAATGAACATTTAATTAAACCATTTGTCTTCTGAAAATGTAAGTTTCAAACATTTAAATTAAACATCTAAAACGTGGCAGCGGAAATAGAGTAGTGGTTACACGTTAAGTTTTCCAAAAGACAAGTTATGAGATTTATAAACATAACTACCCTAAGGCGTAATGCGTCTAAATCTCCAAAATGAAATGCATGAACACACAGCAAGCAGACCATGATATGACAAGCAGGATCAGAACAGAAAAACATGGAGTTGCAGTCTTTAATCACCTGAGAATTCAAGAATAAAAAGAGTCAACAGAATTGTTGGTGAGTTTCACAGGTTTAATGACACTGAACTGTTTGAAAACATGTTTGGAAAATGTTTTGCTTGTCTTGATATTAGTTTGTTGACACTGTTGTTGTAAAGATCAAACATGAACCTTGAATTCAAAACTAACTGTTTACCCACTCCTGATGTTCTTCCCCAAGAACACCGAATGACTAGAATAACAAATGTACCCCTTGACTATAACCATGGAGTCATGACTGGAGCGACCAAGTCAGAGTAGGGTCGTCAACCCAAATAGATCTATGCACAAGCTATCGTTTCGAATGAACTAATTGAATCCAATTAATAGTGGGACTTAGGCATATAACATGAATCAACATGAATACACAAGTGTGGGGATATGAAAAGAACATGCAATCATTACGTCGTACAGTTATCATAATATCAGACAGTTTGAAATTGAAATGCATTCATTGAATTCTCCCCCAAATTAGAAAACAGAAATGGAAAAGGGGCCGTGAAGACTCACTTGTTTGAAGGTGGATGTCAGGTATGTTTGTGTAAGGGAATAATTTGTGGCTTGTGTATTAAATCATCACTTGGCGGACTATTTTGAAGGCCTATGTGATAGAATAGGTGTAAAATAGCTGGGTTTTCATTGTATTGGGTCATTGGGCCAATTTAAACATGTTTGGGCCCAATTAGAAAGAGTTTAAGGGGTGTTTAGTGGGCCTGTTTAGCCTAATCCGAAAATTAGGTTTAAGATTTGTTTATCTATATAAACAAATCTTAATACTCATATTAGAGGTTAGCCAATATAGAGAGGGATAAGGAGGCTTTACGGGTGTACCAGACGAGTTCTTTAGTGAATCGTGTGCATCGTTTTACAGGTTAATCGTTTTAGTATTATTGTGTTTAATTTAATTTGTGTTTCTTTTCTATAATCTTGAATCATCCGATTGCTTGTATTCCGCACTCGTAATCGGTAGAGATATCGTGTTTGGTTGATAAATCGATCCTTACAATTGGTATCAGAGCCAAGAAACAAACGTTTCGCGGCTCTCACGATATCCGGTTCAAGTGTTCTTGTGTTTTTTTGCTGATTTTTGATCAAGTTTGGGTGATTTTCATTTGACTGCTACGTTTTGACGTTGTCAATTATTAGGGTTCATCATATTATTGTTGATGCTCTTTTGTTCTTTTGTCAAATCCAATATTTTATTTTTTGATCGAAAGTTCATGTTGCTATCTTGACGTCGGCTATTTTTTTTTTGAGATATCCTAATTACAGAATCGAAAATCTGCATTCTTTATCTACATTTTGAGAGGATGTATTTTGGGATTTAATTTGCAGTATGATTTCAAAAATTGCAATAATCTCGGTCAACGTTTATTTCGGTGGTCAAAAGTGTTGGCTGACGTCATTAAGTTTGTCTCGTGAAATTAAGATTTCCTACTGGGTCTGTAGTTTACGATTCGTTTCACTGGTTCTTAATCGAGTTCAGGTTTTCGCTTTGGTTCTTGGGTTTTCGATCGTATTTACGTTCGAGTTCGAAGTTTTCGAGAAGTTGTCAAGAAGTTGGTTTTCGATCACGAGTTGTATTCTCGGTTCAAACCTACGTTTTCTGCCTAAATGGGTTTTCGATTGTGATAGTTTCAAGATCACATCTGTAACTGTTTGTGCTTCAAAGTGAGTTGCAGGTTCTTGAAGGGATTTCATTCGGTGAAGATAATCGGAATTTGATCGTTTATATCAAATTAGAAGTTCAAGTTAATTGCATTTACGCCATCAATTTTTACTTACGTAAATTGAACTTCAAGATAATTACAAGTATGCCATTGGATTTAATTAATACTAGTGGCCCAGATTCACCGGTTTTTAAAGCTACAAACGGCCGCTCAATTGAAGTTGGTTTAAATTAATATTGACGGGGTTTTGATCGTTGAATTTTTCTGCACCTTGTGGAGTAATTCGTTTTTTTTATTTTTCAAATTATTTGTTCCAAGTGTTTCAAAGGTGTTACTAACGGTTTTTATTTGTGAGTTTTTTGTGATTATTGTGCAGGTTACAAGTGTTGCAGAAGCAAGAAGCCCGTGTTCTATAAGCTATTCGATCGAAAATCTGTGGCTTGGACCCTTATTTCGATCGAAATTTTTGGCTTTTCGACCCTTTTGGAGGCTTTTCGATCGGAAAGTCCCTTCGTGACTTTCGATCGGAGAGTACTTCCCGGTTCCTCACTTTTCGATCGGAAAGTCCCCTCGTGACTTTTCGATCAGGTCCGTTTCGATCGGAAAGTCCCTTCGTGACTTTTCGATCAGCTCCATTTCGATCGGAAAGTCCCTTCGTGACTTTTCGATCAGCTCCCTTTCGATCGGAAAGTCCCTTCGTGACTTTTCGATCAGCTCGCATTTCGATCGGAAAGTCCCTTCGTGACTTTTCGATCTGCTTACACTTTTTGATCGAGCCGAAACTCTGCCCGATCGAAAAGCTGACTTTCCGATCCAGTTGAGACTTTTCGATCCATCCATTTTCAATCCATTCAAGTCTTTCAGTTCGTATTTTATCCAGAAGTTCATCCAAAGACGACAATGACAAGTACTCAAGTTGCTTCTCCTCCTGTGAGTGATCAAACTCAGATATGTTCGAACTCGGTTTGCTCCGAATCAATCGAACATTATAAGCAACTGTTTCGAACTGAAGAAAGAGACCGTCTCAATGCAGAGTACAAACTAAAGAATCATCTAAAACAAGTCGAACCCTACAAAAAGAGGATAGAGTCTTTAGGTAACGAACTCAGTCAGGAGAAGTATCTTTTCCGGACATTCCGTGAAAAAGAGGAGGAAAAACGGAAGATCAATCGTGCTGATGGAACTTGGATCTGTAACTGCGAGGAATGCTCAAACCCCACGTGCTGTGCTTTGATTAAAGAATGGGAGAGCAAGTTTACAAATGAATGTCAAAATCATGCAATCACTGCTAGAGACCTTAGGGAGTCCAAAGGAAAGACCAAAATTTTTAGAGAGAAACTTGAGGCCATTCAGGTTGATGTTAAGAATCTTCAATCTCAGGTGAGTAATAAAAGCACATATCTTAGGCTTGCTAACGCTAAGGTAGAAGAGCTAACCAAGGAGGTTGAGGAACTAAGAGCAAAACTTAACACTTCCCAATCTGCCCTTGAGAAACATCAAGTTATTCAAAAGAAAATGATGGACTCTCATCGTACTTTATTCAAATCAGAGGAGCGACTCGAGCATGTAAAAGAAACATCTGGCCTCGGGGATGGAAATTTTCCTCCCCCATTACAACATGAATACATCAAAGTACCCCAAACTGCAGAGGAATTGTTGAAGGAGTCCCTGAATGAAGCAACCATGGTATATGGGACTCAACCAGTGCAGAAAGATGAAAAGACAGCCACTGAAGCAACTCAGTCTAATAACACTACTGAGTGTGCTGGTTCAAGCTCTAGTGAAGTGAACAGAGCTGATGAAGAAAAGTTGACTCCTTATCCAAAGATCGAGACTCCTTATTCGAAAGTGGTGGATGAGGTAAAGCGGGAACGTGTGGTGATGACTACAAGGCCCAATGCTAGGATATTCATGACATCTGGGTCTATGTTTGACCAAGAACCAAATGTTGGCTATGAACTACCATCCTTCTCCTCCAAGTTCAAAGGCTTGGGTCATGATGGCGGTTTATCATCTAACATTAAGAGCATGAGGCCCAAGATCACCATCAAGCCTCCAACTTCTGTTCCTATCAAGATTGAAAGGCCCAAAACTACTATCAAGTCTCCAAACTCATCAGTGGGCTCATGCAGTGGCAACACAACAGTCTCAAAGAAACCAGTGGGCCCAAAAGTTCAAATGTCTGGTTCTGCTCAGTTTTCAACAAACCAGAAAAGATTCAACAGAAATGCATCAAGGTCTGAAAGATCTGAGAACTGGAGACTTGGAGTCTCTCCGGACATGCAACCGAATCACAATGCCTTTCTATCAAAGATGCAAACAAAAGCAAATGGAGCTCCACCTCAGCAGCTAAAGACAAACGGTTACACGTCTGACTTCTATCTCAAGAAGCAAACTTGCTTTAATTGTGGCAATCCTGGTCACATTGCCCGAAATTGTCTATATCGCCCCTATGAGCCATATTATCCGCAAAGTCGGAGTGTTTCGTCTCAGGATTCAATAAAGTCTAAGCCAATGAAGGTGCAACCACCTAAGGCGATGAAGACTTTTTCTCCTAAGATAAAACCCTCTGATCAACATTGGGGCGCTGCCAAAGAGCAAAGAAAATTTTCAAATCAAAATTATGTTTTTCCAAATTTTGAAAATTTTCATAAAAAGGTGAAGAAACCGATTTCAAAACAACACAAAGTTGACAAACCTAAAGTTACTCCTCCAAAGGTAACTAAAACTGTTTTGAAAAGGAAACCTGAAATGAAGAAGGTTGAAATACCTAAAGTCACTATTTCAAAGGTGACGAAAACAACTTTCAAATCACCTGGTATTTGGAAACCAAAATCAAAGGCAGCTGCAACTCAAATTCCTGATTTTTCAAAGGGCATGTGTTTAAAAGAAGTAACTTTCATTGATTCATCGGGTTTACCCAGAACCACAATGGCCTGGGTTTTAATGGCTAACTAATCTCTTACAGTGTGCAGGAACAGTCAAGGAGGACTTTCATTAACCTTGTTTGTTTGTGACAGTGATTGTTCCAGGCACAGGATAGGAGACATCTCTCTACTACATGACATGAAGGTTTCAATGGAGTGTATGTCTCCTATGTGAGAGGTAAATCTGAAAAGATCAGCAGAAAAGGTAACATTGTCTGTTTCTTGGCTAATTTGATGTGAAGTATGGTTATGCATGAAACAAAACCCATTTCTGAAAATTTTCAAAAGATAAACTTTGAAGGTTAGCTTGGCCAGTTTTTAGTACATATTTAGTATTGTGTCAGTGAGTGTTAAAAAAAAAATCAAAAAAAAAAATCAAAAAAAAAAAAACAAAAACAAAAAATGTGTGTTGTTATTAAAAATCAAAAAGCAAGGGGAAGAATAGGAAAGATGAAATTGTTGACCCCTCAAAATTAAATTGTGCTTTTTAATTTTTAATCTTTTGTTTGTGTGTTTGAGAAGGTGGGAAGTGAAATAAACTTCCGTTTTGGAGATGGCTGACACGCGTAAGGCAGATGTGAAAGACATGATCCATGGTGATATGCTGGTAGGCTCGGCTCTAAAATCTGAAAAGGTATGCGTTACACACTTAAAGATAACGTATGGCAGTTTGTTGGGTAACAGCAATTAGGTTAATTGCATTTCTATTTGACTGCATGTTCAAGTTCCCGATACACACTCTTGTCTCCAAGAGTGTGAAATTGAGCTCAAAAAGTCGGTGTCCCCTCTGCTTTGCGTGAGCAATGACCTGGGGATGCTTCGAGTGTATGTAAGGCTCTCCTCTGCTTTGCGTGAGCAATGACCTGGAGTTGTCCATACATACGTGCTTACAGATCATCATAAATAATATATGCAATTAAAAAAATAAAAAAATAATAAAAAAAAATGCATGTATACACCTCAAAAGATGCCAAAGAGCACAAGAAAAGAGACCCTCAAGAGTCCAAATCCCTCAGCCTTTGTCACTGATGAGAGCATTATTAAAAATGTTTCAAAAATTCAGTTGACTTTGTATATTATACCCAAAAGTCTATGTGATCTATTCTTTCTCTTCTCAATCAAGTCTCGAGCTCAAATTCAAACTTCTGGTTCAGGTTGTGAAAATATGTGGTAGGGAATTTATATGCTTGATAGTGTGTAATAACATGTACCTAGGATTTGTTGAAACCCACTGGCTGTTCATAATTAATACACCTTAAAAATAAAGTGACAAACAGCCTGAATAAGAAAAGGGTTTGAGTTTAAAGTGGATCAGTATATTGGCAATCACCTGGACGTGTTCGAGTAACAGAAGCTGAAAAGGGTTCCTCAGTCAGATTCATACGGTTTGATCCCATAGAAACCTTCTCATTTAGTAATTTGGTATGTTTGTTTTATTTTTATTCTTCTTTTGAGTTATCTTAAGTTTTTATTGTTTATTTTATTTTTCAACCATGGCCAGGTTAATTTAAAGGTTTTAATAAGTTTTATGGGTTTTATGCAAAAAAATATCACCCCTCCAGAATCTCAGCGGGAGATAATGTGAAGAGTCCTCGGGTTCAGGGGAATTTGTTTGGTTAAATAATGCTAACTCGATAACCAGTCATCAGTGTCTGGTTAGTGTTTGTTCCATGTTGTGCATGACAGGTTAAATGAGATGTCATGGAGAAGAAAAGTCAATGAGTGTTGCTACTGTTCGTGTTGAAGAACCAGCCGGAAAAGGACTTACCCTATGCTCAGGGGAAGTTTGTTGGTTTTTCAAAGTGAAGCTTCTTAAGACTCAAAAGATACCGTTCTCAAGTTTAGGGGAAGCTGATTGAAGAAAAGATGCAGAGCACTCACAACAAGAAATTCAAGAATGCCAAGACAGAGGTTGTTCAAAATTTATCCTCTGAAGTCTCATGCAAGTCAAGACAGTTACTGATGCTTTAGCAAGGACTCGCCATGTTTCAAGAAGAAGCAAGTACATGAGAATCCTCCTTTCATTACTTGTTTATCATTTGGAGTTCAAGCTGATGCTGATAAAGAGAGAGAGCCATCTAACATCCCATATGCTGCCCACTGAAGATTGTTAAAGAAAAGAATCTTCATCAACCCATGCTCAAGCCAAGGAGAAGACTGCAAGTCTGAAGAATGAAAGTAGAAGACATTTAATAGCACAAGCCAAGGGGAAGATTGTAAGGGAATAATTTGTGGCTTGTGTATTAAATCATCACTTGGCGGACTATTTTGAAGGCCTATGTGATAGATTAGGTGTAAAATAGCTGGGTTTTCATTGTATTGGGTCATTGGGCCAATTTAAACATGTTTGGGCCCAATTAGAAAGAGTTTAAGGGGTGTTTAGTGGGCCTGTTTAGCCTAATCCGAAAATTAGGTTTAAGATTTGTTTATCTATATAAACAAATCTTAATACTCATATTAGAGGTTAGCCAATATAGAGAGGGATAAGGAGGCTTTACGGGTGTACCAGACGAGTTCTTTAGTGAATCGTGTGCATCGTTTTACAGGTTAATCGTTTTAGTATTATTGTGTTTAATTTAATTTGTGTTTCTTCTTTATAATCTTGAATCATCCGATTGCTTGTATTCCGCACTCGTAATCGGTAGAGATATCGTGTTTGGTTGATAAATCGATCCTTACAGTTTGATTGAACTTAGCCTAGCAAACGTCTACAAAGTAATGTTATGACGTATTAGGGTTTGGCTATCTAGAGTTAGTGAATATGTCACTCTATGTTCAAGGTTAAGTCTCGACTGGTTATTACCCGATGAAGGTGATGGAAATCCTAGGACTTATTTATTGTCAAATAAATAGTGTTGAAGTTGATGGAGTTTATTATTTATCTGAATAAATAAATAATGATTACGTTTGAAAAAAATAACTATTGAATAATATGGATTATTTTTCATTAAACGTTAGGAAAGTCGTAAATATTTAATTCACTAAATATTTGTAAGATTTTGGACTTTTCGATTATTACTCATAATCTTCCTTTAATATGGATTAATGTTTCCATAAATATACGAAGTTATATTTTGGTAAAATTAAGCGTAGGTTCGTCCGGTGGTTAACCGGCTTCGCCAGTTTGACTGTTATGACGATGTTATGACATTTTAAGTTTTCTCTAACACTTAAGATTTGTTAGTGGACTTGTCCTAATGTGTTTTAGGGTTTTGAGTTGCCAAATTAATTATTGGAAGTTTAACTTGTAAAATCCGACGTTTTCGAGTAACCGAAAGTTATAGTTTTTGTCCGGTTTGTTTATAAAACATGTTTTTCTTCATTCGAACTTTATAGAGTATTTTTATATGTCAAAACTAACATGTTTCATGTTTTGAACTAGACCCAATTCTCAATTGGAAATAAATTGCAATTTTTTTTATCGAAACATCGTAATTAAGATATTTAACCCTTTTGTTTCCAAGTGTTTGACTTCTCGAATTATTTAGTATGTTTAGTAAAACACCTTTGGCATCCCTAGAAATACATTACAAGTCCTAAGTGGTCACAACTTGTCAAAAGTCTTAAACTTAATTTTTCATAAAAATAAGTGGTAACTTTGTCATAAAAATTCCATGTTCTATTTTTCTTGAAGTTTCATGTTTAAATCTTTGGTAAACACTTTTATGACCCAAAATCATCTTTTAGTAAACTTTGGTTTTGGTTTGAAATCAAAATACAAGTGTTTGAAGATTTGGAAAAATATATATTTTGCTTTATGACAGCAGTTTTATGACACGCAGGAAATGTGTGTCATCTCTGTTCAGTGTTTTTGTTCATATATTTCACAGATGACAGCAGGTTTATGACACGCAGTACAGTGTGTCATCTCTGCCCAGTTTTTACACAACTTATATCTTTCTTAAAAATTCGATTTTTGACACTTTGTATGTCCATTTCTCACCAAGATAAGTGTTCCAAATTATATTTAACATACAAGAACTAATATTTTCCAACCTTGGTCATTTAAAGTGATTCTTTTTAACAAAATACAAGTTATATATATATTTGTCAAGAAATCTTTTTAACATAACTAGTTTCCATCACAAGCACATAACCACACTAACATACATGTTTGTTAGCATGTCATACAACAACCAAATCAAGACTAAATCATGAACATGACATGTGACATAAAGATTTGAAGGATTTATAGAAAAATAAGCAAAGAAAGTAAGTTTCCTCACTTAAAGCTTTCCGGATCGGTAATGACGTTATTGGGTTGTTGAACTAGCTTCCAAGTTTAGCTCCAAACCCAACCTTGATCTTGAATGTGAAAGAAGTGGTGATGAGAAAACAAGAGTTTGTCATGGATTTTAACAAGAAAAACAAAGGTTAGAAAGGTTTGTTCATGAAGGATTAGAAAGAATAATGAAAGAAAGATGATGAAATAGAAGTTGTTGATGGATTACCTTGTTCAAAGAAGGTGATTAGAAGCTAGAATGAAAGGTGGTTGATGGTGAAAAGTGGTGGTGGTGGCGGTTTGTTGTTAGGCCGAGAGCAAAGAGAGAGATTGATAGAAAGTGTGTGTTTTGCTTCTTGAAAATGTGAGGAATGAAATGAGGGGGTTAAGTGTTTAAAAGAAGATGGTTAGGTGGTGGTGTGAGGTCTCGGTTACATGAGAACCGAAAAGAGGGGGTGGTTCGGTTGGTTTGTAGCCGAAAACAAGAAGGAGAAAGGAGAAGGTTGAGGTGTCTTGGACCAAGTGTGTGCTCTCCTTGTACTTGCATGCTTGGGAATTGAAATGTAGGGGTGTGGTGAGGAGGTGCATAGGCCGGCTAAGAGGGATGGGACAAGAGGGACAAAAGATGGAGATGTTGGCTAAGGGAGACAAGCATGCTCCTTGTGTAAGTGGTTAAACCCATTAACCAAAGGTTAACCAAGTTGCTTGTACTATTAGGGACAAGTGTGGAAGTTGTCTAGGGACTTGGTTAAGTTGGTGATTGAAACCGAATGGGGAGAGGAGGGTGGAATAGGACCGGAAAAAGAAAAAGAAAAAGAGAGAGGGAGGGCTCGAACTCGGGAAGAAAAAGAAGAAAAGTGGGCCTCGGGTTCGGCCCGAAAAAAGAAGAGAGTTGGGCTTCGGCCCAATTCGAAAGGGAAAGAGATGGGCCGACGGCCTGTGGGCTAACGGGCCGGAAAGAAAAGAATGGGCCGAAGGGTTTGGGCCGAGGAAAAAGAAAGAAAGGAGAAGAAATTGGGCCGTAGGCCCATTGGGCCTTCTGGGCCGAACCGGGTCTCGAGTCGGGTCGGGTTGAGTCCGGTTTGGTCCTACGAGTCCAATGAGATTTTGTTTGGGCGAAAACGATATCCGGATTGAAAATTGGATTTTCGACGTGAAACGAGCAATCGTAACAATAAAATATTGTTTATTGTAGTCGTTTTCGGATAATCGGAATTTGTCATTTGTCATGATTTGGTGTTTATGTTGTTGCGCACAAATGATGTACTTCAAATTTGAATTAAAATGTTGGCTCGACGTGAGCGGGTTTCGTTTGAATGTATAACGAAATTTGTTTGACGGAATTAAATAGTTTGAAGGAAAAATAAATGGTTTTGAAGTTGAATAAGTTTTAGAATTAAAACCAAAGTATTGTTGGACTAGAATGGTCGTTTGCATAAACGACGTGTTTGAAATACGTTTGTCAAACGTAAAAGTTTAGAAAATATAAAATAGTCATTTTATATTTAGATTTCACAAAACATTGTTTATGAATTTTCTTGTTATTGAAGTTCCATTTTGAATAGTGGTGGAACTTTGGTTGATTTCCATTACGGGTAATTGTTGTCGGACCTAGATTGTCCACGTTCGCACGTAAAGGCATCTAATATAAACAAATTAGCCTAATGCACATAGAATTTCAGTTAATTGCACATAATTAATATATTAAAATATACCTGGAAAATACGGGTTGTCACAGAGAACGCTGCGGAGGTGGGATGGGTATAAAGTAAGGGCTCGGGTCGAGGAAGGTGTGCGATGGAGCCGGTTTTGTGGGGTTGGAGTATGGGAAGGTGAGCTCGTCGAACGTGACATGTTGGGAGAAGACGGTCTTGCCGGAGGCAAGATTGAGGCATCGGTACCTCCGGTAGTTCGAGGGGTAGCCGAGGAACACACATCGTGTTGAACATGGTTCAAGTTTGTGGGACCGTGTGGCGGAGGTGTTGGGGTAACACACATAACCAAACACTTGAAGGTGGTCGTAAGTGGGATTATGGTTGTACAAAAGGGTCATGGGTGTTTTGTTTTTAAGAAGGGGGTGGGTTAAGGATGTTCTGGAGGTAGGAGGCGGTATGGAGAGCTTCGACCCAGAAGTTTGAGGGTAGAGAAGCATGTGTGAGGAGGGTAAACATGATGTCGTTTAAACGGCGAATCATGCGTTCGGATTTCCTGTTCTGTTGGGAAGTATGTGGGCATGAAAAACGGAAACTGAATGCCATTGTTTAGAGCGAATTGCTTAAAATTATTGTTATCAAATTCCCCGCCCATGTCACATTGAAAATTTTGAATGTTTAAGTTGAATTGAGTTTTGACGAATTGATAAAAGTGAGCGAAATTAGTGAAGGTTTCGGATTTGTATTTAAGCGGGTACACCGAAGTGTATTGAGTGAAATCGTCTACGAGCACCATATAATACTTATATCCCGCGTGACTCAAAATTGGGATGTCCACAAATCACAATGTAAAATTGCAAATGGTAATAAAGTAGTGGAAATAGAATCCGAGAACGGAAGACGTTTATGTTTTGATAATTGACAAGAATGACATAAGAAATTTGAGTTCAACTTATTACAAGAAATAAAATTATGAGAACGTAAAAATTCCATGACCGGCTTGCCCGGATGTCCAAGTCGGTTGTGCCAAAATGAAGAGCGATCGGCGGTAGAAACAAGTGCGGACGAGAGAGCATTCTTGGTGACCGGGTAAAGGTGGCTTGAGCTATTGTGGCGGCTCAGGATTGTACCATTCTTGAAATCCTTCACAGAGAAACCAAATGGGTCAAATTCAATGGAGGTATAATTATCAATATAAATTGATGCACAGACACAAGATTTTTAATAATGGAAGGATTAAATAGAATGGTTCGAAGATTAAGTGGTTTGGTAGGGGTTTGTATGGTAGAGGAGCCGGATCCAGGAATTGGAAGTTGGTTGCCATTACCTACAAATATTGACGCTATAGGAGAATACGTAGAAAAATTATCAAGTTTACCTGAGTCATTGGTGATATGAGAAGACGCTCCGGTATCTATGAAGCACTAACCATTGCCTTCATCCTGAGCCATAGACAAGTTCTGCGTAAAATTAGCCAACTGAGTGGGTTCTAATGGGTCACATTCTGTTAAGTGGGCCTAGTGAGCAGATGGGCCAGCTTTACCATTGTTAGGCATGTTCGAAGGAGGCTGTTCAGGAATCTGCCAAGGAAAGGCCCATCCATTTTGGCTGGAAAGGGACATGCTGGAGGAATCCAGTAGGGACCAGGAGCCCAGAACGACATGGGAGAGGGCTGATGTTGCTGCCAAACACGCTGCATCGACTGGTACGATTGTCGGCTAGAGTTTCCGGCCCTTTGGTCTTGCCGCAAATTGGAATCACGGGGGTTGTTGGGCCCCTGATTACGGGGCTGCCAATTGTTGGGCGGGGTCCGAGCCGGACTGAGATGGCGGTGCTGGCTGGTCCGATGTAACGACATCAATGGCAAGAATGGCCGGAGGTTTCTCACGAGCATTCTGACGGAGAAGTTCATGTTGCAGCATGTTACAAGCCGTCTCCCACGAAGGGATGGTTTGATTAATATAGGCCTCTACACTGTCGTACTCGGGCGGAAGGCCGCGAACCAGCTGAAGGATACGGCGCTGGAAGCTGATGAATCCACATCCCTCAACTGGTCAGCGATTTCCTTCAAACGCTGGCAATAGGCCTCCAAAGAGGTCGTGTCTTGAAGCTTCAGATTAGAGAATTCTTGCTCGAGAGAAGTGGCACGAGCACCTTTGTTGTTCAATAATAGATCTTGAACCCGTCTCCATGCTTCCAGCGCCGTGGATTCATTATTGAGAAAACGGACAAGAAATCCGTCTGAAAGGGTCCTATAAATCCATTGAAGGACCAAGGCGTCAAGCTTTTTCCATTCAAACGCCTCTTGATCGGCATCGACTAGAGGTGTCGAGCCATCGATGTGATGAAGCACATCGTGACTAGCAGCGTGGAGTCTGAACAGTCGTACCCACATGGAGTAGGTGACTTTAACACCGTCGAGGATGCGAACGTGATTGACGATGTTGGTAACGGTATAGGCACGGTGGATGGTTTTAGCGGCATGTGGTTGCTTTGTCCGACATGATGAACGAAACAGACAAGAAGAAAGGGTGGGGATCGAATGGAGGAAGCCTTGATCGAAATCAAGGAGGAAAGCAGATGACCGAAATCAAAGGCCTTGGGATGGAAATGATACCATGTGAACAATCGTATAATGGAATTCCTTGATTCATTAGAATAATACATCTCCTATTTATATATTATTTCGTTGGCCGTTAAAAAAATCTTCTATTTATAATACATACAAGAAAATGAAATCTAAATAAATCTAAACACAAAGGAGATTTGTACAATTAATACAAAATACATTCCAATATTATCGAGGAATTAATATCGGTTAACATTAACTTGTATTACAAACAACAATTAATTCGATAGTTGTCAAGTAGCTCTAGTCATGTGCATTAGGGGCGTTCACGGTTCGGTTTCAATCCGCGAAACCGTCCAAACTGGTCATCGGTTCGGTTTCGCGGTCGGTTTTTTATCTTAATGAACGGTCAGTCGGTTTAAAAAATTTTAAACCGTTCACGGTTTACATGAAAAACCGGTCGTAAAAAACCGGACCGGACCATGTATATATAGTATATATTATATAATGTATATATATATATAATTATATATATATATATATACAAATAAATTACATCGTCTTGTTTTTTGTAATGAGACTTTGAGTTTTAGCGTTTAAAAAACTAAAAATCTGGAAATTTAGACATATTTTCATACTAGAAATCTAGAACTTTAGTACACTATTGTTTATATATGAACTTTAGTATTTGCATCATGTTTTGGAGGTTACATGTCCTATTTAAGATGGATTTTGTATTAACAAATTAGAGATGACAACTATAGTAGAGTAGCTCATACTCTCATTGTCTCATTTGATAAAGTTGATTTCGAATTTTCTTTTAATTTAAATTTTTTTATTCTAAACCTATATTGAAATCCTAAAGATCCTAAACCGCGAAACCAAACCGGAAATAGCGGTTCGGTTTGGTTCGGTTTTAATTTTTAACGGTTCGGTTTAGGTTTTCAATTATTAAAAACCGTAACTAAAGGTTTGGTTTACGGTTTGACCTAAAACCCGTATAAACCGGACCGTGAACACACTATTGTGCATAATGCATGATGATAAAATGGTCATTCCTGGTGAATTTGCAATGAAACCAATAATCCAACAGTATAAACTTTTCATGTAATTTTAAGAAACAGAAAGAATAAAATTCTTAAAATTAATAAAAGTAAGGAAAAGTTGATTTTAATAATATAAGTTTTACTAATTTGGCCAATAATAATACGAGTTATGAACTTTCAACACAATAATACCAATTTTATATATATTGGATTTCAACAACACACCATTAGTTTAATACTAACGGTGTTATTAGATTGCATGCGTGGCGGTGACGTGGAACAGTATCTCTCCTACATGGCTCATTAAATTATTTTTTTAAATTGACTTTTTACCTTATTAACTCAACCGACGGCTAAACTATTAACCCTAACCCCAAATTCACCTCACTCTCCTTCTCTCCCACACGCACGATCTCCGACCATCGAACGATTGCAAAGACGATTTCAAGTACCCAGCTTCAATCGAAAGGTAAATACAGTATATTGTTATTTGATTACTCAAAGTCGATTCCTCAATCTTATAGGAAATATGTCTGGTAAAGTGACTATGAAGGTTTGGCACCATGGTCATTTTATTAGCAAGAGAAAATGGGAGTACCTTGGTGGTGGAACCGACACATTCCAAGTTGAGGTCGACAAGCTATCATACTTCGAGATTGCTGGGTATTTGATTGATTACTGTACTTATCCGAGCATCAATATTCGCATATACTACCTTATTCCTGGTAAATCTTTTCATGTTGGTCTCATTGAGTTGAAAAACGACAAGGATGTCATGGAAATGCTGAAATAGTTAGATGAAGGAGATAACAGGCATACTTGCTGTCTATATGTAGAACTTGCAAAAAATCCAAATAGAGCCTGCCATATTGAAGACCATACCAGTAAGATGGCAAGCCAAAGTAAAGCCCGGCCACTATGCCTGCAGCCCACATTAAAGCCCAACCCATAACCCTAGCCCACAATGAAACCCCTACAACTATAATTCAAGCTCCATTTATTTGTGACTATGTAGATTTAGGTTATACTACTGGAGTACCTGTGGTTGAGGATGATGAAAATACTGAAACTAAGGTTGTTGATGTTGAAGTAGTTGTGGGTGATGTTGAATTAGATGTTGTTGAGTCTGAGGCTGATGCATCATCACATGAAGGTGAGAGTGACAGATCTGAGAAGGATGAATAGATATGTTCAGAATCTGACACAAATGATGAAGAATGGAAGTTATTGAGTTGTAACATTTCCAAAGTGAACCAGGAAGATGAACTGTTAAAAAAACAGTTGCTTGAAAAGTTGGCTGAAGCCCCTAATGAAGAATTCAATTCACATGTTGCAAAGGATAGTGATGATAGCTCTTATGAAGATTCTGAAGGTGAGATCAACTCACCTAGTGAGAGTGAGGATGATGACTTCCTAGGGAAAAAACATAAGGTACATGTTCCTGTTGTTAGTGAAAACACTGATTGGTCAAAATGGGAATGGGTTGTGAGCACTAGGTTTCCTAATAGAGCTGCATTCAAAGATGCTGTTAGGAATTATGCAGTTGCAATAGGTAGGAATCCAAAAATCAGTGTGAGTGACAAACAGGTGAATGGTAAGATCTGCTACATCTGCATAGAATGTTGTCCATTTAAGATATATGGTTCATTTCATGAAAAGAAAGGTTGTTACATGGTTAAGTCTGTAACAAATCAACACAATTGTTAAAGGAGTATGGCTAAGAATAGGCAACTTACTTCATCATTTGTAGCTACTCACTTTTTGGAATTATTCAAGGCTAGACCTCATTTGTTTGCCAAAGAAATTCTGGGAGCTGTGAAGGTAGCATTCAAAGTCTTTGTTACTAACTGGTTTTCTTATAAGGCAAAACAAATTGCCCATAAGAAATTATATGGGTCAATGAGGGACCATTACAGTAAATTGGGATCCTACTTAGAAGCTTTAACAATTGCCAATCCAACATCTGTTCTTGTTAAGGTCCCTCCACATTTCCATGGTGATGGTAATTCAAACACAGAGGTGTTTCATAGAATTTTCATTTGTTTTGATAGTATAAGAAAGGGTTTTTTGGCTGGTTGTAGAAAACTTCTATGTTTAGATGGGTGTTTTCTAAAAACATTTCTAGGAGGTATGTTGATAGCAGCAATTGGAAGAGATGCTAATGGACAAATGTACCCTGTAGCATGGGTAGTGGTAGAGGGTGAGAATACATTGAGTTGGACTTGGTTTCTGGGAGTATTAAAGAAATGTTTGGGAGTGACACAAGAAGGGAAGGGTTGGACACTTATTTCTAATCAACAGAAGGTGAGACTTTTCCTACCATATTTAATTGCTTAACTAGATGATGTTCTAACCATTTAAATTTATATTATATGCTGCAGGGGTTGTTGAATGCTGTTGTGACTCATTGGACCAATGCTGAGCATATGAATTGTGCTAGGCACATCTATGTAAACTCGCATAAGAAGCACAAGGGAGATGAGTTGAAAGAGGTATTCTGGAAAGCCTGTAGATTATATTGTGAGCCTGATTTCCTACAGGCCATTGAAGATATGAAGGTATTATCTGTTCAAGCAGCTGAAGATTTCATTAAACAGAATCCTAAAGTGTTTTGCAGGTGCTATATAAACACTAAAACCAAATCAGATGTAATAGTGAATAACAGGGCTGAGACATTCAATGGTTTATTATTAGGTCTAGGTCCAAGCATATCATTTACATGTGTTGTTACATGGTCTTAGATCGTCATGTGATGTATCGAATACAAGACGAATCACACAAGATTGCTGAGGTCCGAACTTAAGCCGAACCTGGAGATCGGACATGGCCGAACCTTTGGCCGAACCTGAGGGTTCGGACTAGCGTGGTTCAGCTTGTATAAATAGAATGTCTTGTATAGATTTGTTAAGCTTCTGGGAGATATTCAATCAGTGTACTCTGTGGTTCTCTGTGGTTAATACAAAGCATATTTGTATTTACTCTCTGTGTTTTACTCGTTTACATTGATTTCATTACGACTAAGTAGAAGATCCACACGCTCAAGTAATTTCAAGTGGTATCAGAGCATTTGGTTTGCTCTACTGGTCGGAAATCATTGTTTTTCGGAGTTTTGAGTTCAAATTCATGTTTTTGAGAAAATGAGTATCATTTTTGGATCCGTTTGATTGTTTTCAGTGTGCTTTTCATCAAAAAATCATTTCTAGATCGTTCATTTCTAGTTTACTTGGATATCTGTCGAAAGTTCCAGTCCAAAACACTGAAAATCGAGAAAATGGTGTCGAGTGAAGTTTGTCTTGTTTAAGGTTCGGACACGTTCGGTGTAACCGCTCCGAACTCTCAGTTCGGACGGAGATCGGCCACTTTCTTGGTTCGATGAGAATTCGGTGCAAGTTCGGTGAGAGTTCGGTCTTCATTCGGAGCTAGTTCGGTGTTAATTTTATTCTTTCGTCCGAAGGTCAAGTTCGACGAGAGTTCGGCGAAGCTCAAGTTTGGAGGAAGTTCGGTGAGAGTTCGGAGGTAGTTCGGAGTGAACAGTGACCAGAATTTTCAAGATGTCCGATTTTCAAGCGTTCGCAGCTATTCAAAATTCGGTTCAAGCTACGATGCAATCGACGATGAATTATGATAATGAAATCGGAACAAGTCAAAAAGTTCCTAAATTGCTCAAATTTGAAGATTATCATAGTTGGGTTACACGTTTGAAGCATATGTCTCGGCAAATGATATTGATATGTGGTTATCATATTCTTATCAATATGTCTTTCCTAAGGGTGAAGATGGGGAACCAATTCTTCAAAGGAAGCTTTCCGGTGAACAAAAGAAAGCGTATCAAGCTGAGAAGAAAGCATATGGTACATTAACGATGGCATTGCCAACAGAATTATTACATCAATTTTCAAGTAATTACACAGCAAAGAGTTTGTGGGATGCTTTAGAAAAGAGATGTGAAGGTAATGACCAATACAAGAAAAGTCGACAAAAGGTGCTGAAGAAGGAATTTGATAGTTTCAAACATTATCACAATGAATCAATTCCAAATCTGATTGCACGGTTTGCTCATTAAATAAGTGAAATGAAATTGGTCAATCTTACAAAAGATGAAGCTGATAAGAAAGACAAGATCATGGAAGCCCTACCAGAGAAATGGAAGAATTATGTGATGATGGTTTCTCATGATAAAGATTATTCAAAAATGTCTTTTAATGCTCTGATTCAACGAATTCAAGCAAGGGATATGGAGTTAACGGTAAATAAGTCACTTCCTGAGCAAGTTCAAAATCCTGCAGTGTATTATGGTAATAATGATTCAACTTTGAATGCTGGGAAATCGAATATTCTTAGTTCTGCACCTCCTACAGCATTTATTGCAGGTAAATCTGAAATTCCAAGTTATTCTTCTGCTGGTTGTACTGTTTCGAGCCTAGTTCTTCAACTCAAAGTGCATTGTCTGTTCAAACTATCGATGATTATAATGCTTTGATGTCTGCATTAGTATCTTCATATTTTGGTGTTATCACTGGTGCTGTGAATAATGCGGAATTAGTAAATGAATATTATGATCAAATTGATTATGATCATTTGGAGGAAATGGATCTGAACTAGCAATATGCTATGTTGGTTCGAAGAACAAAGAAATTCTTCAATCGGACAGGGAAGAAGAGATTGAACCAAGATGGAAAGACTGGTTTGGATAAGTCAAAGGTGAAATGTTACAAGTGCTCCAATTATGGTCATTTTGCACGAGAATGTCCAAGTTCTGTTGAGAGTAAATTGAAAACTGGTCAACATGCACATTTAGTATTTCATCCATCAAACGAAGTAGATAAAGTTGCGACGAAATCAGTTTCTTTTGCTAATGATGTGACAGAAACATTTTAGCATCCCGATGAATTTACCTGGAATGCAGATTCATCGAATAGAAAAAATCATGTTCCTATTTCAATCGCTTTGACTGCTCGTCATGCTGATGATGACAGTTTTCTGACTGATTCTGGTTCGTATTCGAGTGCATCTTTGGTTCAAGATGATTTGCCTAAAGTTGCTAATAGTTCAAAAGTTGACGAGTTTGAATGTCTTAAATGTAAGAAATTGCTCCAGAAGGTTGCCAGTTTTGAACAAAGTTGTCAACTATCAACTGAAGAGATTGTGGTGCTAAAGAAAGAGTTAGAAGATTTTCAAAAGAAGTATTATGCGTTGGTTCATGTTCATGAAGATATTTTGAAGGAAAAGACTCAATTGGCTGAATAATGTGAAAAAGCTAAAGCTGAAGCTTTAGACGTAGCTCAAGATTTTGAGAATTTGTTTGAGAAAAGTTATCCAGTTCAGCAAAAGTATGAGGAAGCTACTGCTCTTATTGCTAAGACTATTGTTACTGTTGAGAAGCTTCAAAATAAGATTTCTATGCTTCAAGATGAGAATGTTCTCTATCGTGATAAAAATGATGTTTTGACTAAGGATGTTGAGATTTATAAGTAGAAGAGAGAGAATGTTCTTGAAGAATTAAATGCAGAATGTGAGATTCGAAAGTTACAAACTTATGAATATGATGATCTCAATGAAAAGCTCATCAAGTCACAGAAAGAGGTGTTTGAGGCTCAACAAAAGATTAATGACTTGAAATTGGAAATTTTAGAGCTAAAAAGACAAGTGAAGAATTGCAATTTGTCTCCGACATTGCTAAACTTCTTATACAAACAGGATGAGAATTCAAAAAGTTCTCAGAAGGGGGATGTTCACTCGGTTCCTCAACCAGTGGATTTGATTGAAGTTACTTCTGCTCAAATTGATCCAACAGCTGAATTAAATGATTATTCAAAATTTGCTACTTCACCCAAGAAGAAGGTGAAGCCTTTGGGTGTCGCTCCAAAATTTGTTTCCAAATCTGTCATGTTGGAGAATGAAAAAGTTTTTGATAAGGTTGTGTCAAGTTCTTCATCTGCAACCGAAGAAGAAAGAGGGTTAATTGAGAAGAACAAGCTGAAAGATATCAAAGCTATATTCACTAGTGAAGCTAAGTCGCGAGAACTTCAAGTTCTTCTTCCTATTCTTCAAATAATCAAGGATCTAAACACAAAGGTTTGGGTTACAAAGTGAAGGAAGAACCTGTTCAAGCTAAGAGACCAGTGAAGGCTGAAAAGGTTTCTAAAGCAAAGGTTGCAAAGGCATCACCATCTCAAAAAGAATTTTCTTATTCTTCTGGAGGATCGTCATCTTCAAGGAGTCCATCTCCTAGGTATGATTCTTCTGATGGTTTCTTTGATAACTTTAATTCTGAACATTCATCTGGTTTTTCAAAGTCAAAACGATTTTCAAGAATTTTTAGAGAACGACTTTGTTATATATGTCGTCAACCGGGACATCTAGCTGCTGATTGTCCGACGACTACATATATCCACAAAACTGCAAAATATATACATAACAAAGGTCAAATTTTTGATGAATCATGGTCTCCAAAGATTAAATCAACTCGTAAATCATCTTGGTCTAGATCAAGTACGTGGTTGAATCTAATTCCGATTCTGATCAAAAATAAAAACTTTTACAAATTTGAAAACCGAAAGTTGTTTCCACGACCAACATAGACTATGTGAAAGACACCGGGCGACCCGACGCTGTTGAATCGGGTCGATCCAGAGCAACTAATGATTTATTTGGTGTCAAGCAGGTGTTTCAGGAAGACCTTTCGGTGATTGAAAAATTACTGATTGTGAAATATCTATTCTAATTAAATTGATTTTCAAAATCAAATTTTATTTTCAAAAGGCTGCAAGTATTCGTGTTGGTTGATCAATTTCTTGTTTTTGTTTAATCTCTGTCTCATTCTGAGGGGGAGTTTGTTTTCACAAAAGACAAAAATAGTGTATGATTCTGACATGATTGGAAAAGCTAAAAACATTAAAAAATGAGAAATTGTATCCGACATGATTGGGAAATGATGGTACATTGGCTGACAGTGTTTGTCTCATGGATAAAATAGATGAAAAAGCCATAAGACCATTTGATCGATGTGTAAGGTAGGCTCCGCAAATCAGAAAGTATACAAATGTGATATACACTAAATATGATGCTTGACCTAGTGGACAACATCTTGATGCATATCTCAAGATATATCAAGAAAAAGATATGTGAAAAATAAAATGAGAAGTCACTGTGTATACATGTGTTCATTTTGCAAAGATTTAAACTTGTTTGAGTTTCTTTATTTTGTCAAACTATCGGACTTTCTCTGCGTATCGAAAGATCGACCTGATCGTTGTTCGTTTGACGTTCTACTTTATTTTCTTTGGTGTTTCGTATAACTCATCGGACTTTCTCTGCGTGTACGGGAGTACCGACCTGATTGTTGTTGAGTTATACAATTTCAACTTGTTTTATTTTCTTATTTGGTTAAATCCGAGGCCTTATCTGCGTATCGAAAGATCGACCTTAAGGTAGATGATTTAACGTTCTTATTTCTTTTTGCATGGAACACAGTTGACTATATCATGGTTACAATCATTATGTGATTAAAATCACAAATGAAATCACAAAATGTGATAAGCAAAAGCATATCTGAGTATGTCTGATAGTGTGGGGTACACTGGTCAATGCAAAACTAATCAATATCTTAACATATCCAGATGTTATGAGTATGATTGTGCCAGAGTTTAAAGTTGGACATATTATATCTGCAATCGGCATGGTTTGTGTGCTTCAATAATCGAAATTGAAGTGTAGTTCAGTATGTTATGTCCAATATGATCCCAAGTTGTGATCTTTCTCACAAAAGACAAAAATAGTGTATGATTCTGTAATGCATTTATTTTTCATATCACAAAATATCAAAAAGATTTTAGGTGTATTTTGATGTAAAGTTTCCAAAAGCCAAAAAGACTTTTATTTCTGATTTGTTTTCGATTGATCAACACGACATACAAAATCAATTTTCAAGATCAAAATATCTTGGAGTCTCGAAGAGACGTTTTGCGCCAAGATTATTTATGTTAGCAGGTTTCTATGTGGAACGAGAACATCACAACTTCAAGTCTTCTAAAGATTGTTGATAAAGAGATTACACACGATGCAACATCAAGTATTCAATATTGAAGTCATTGGCAAGATCGAGGAAGAATTTGATTGAAGATACATGATACAAGTGTTAATGGAGGAGATGATACTGCACATGCCGAGGGGGAGTTTGTTGATACATGGTCTTAGATCGTCATGTGAAGTATCGAATACAAGACGAATCACACAAGATTGTTGAGGTCCGAACTTAAGCCGAACCTGGAGATCGGACATGGCCGAACCTTGGGCCGAACCTGAGGTTCGGACCAGCGTGGTTCAGCTTGTATAAATAGGATGTATGGTATAGATTTTTTAAGCTTCTGGGAGATATTCACTCAGTGTACTCTGTGGTTCTCAATGGTTAGTACAAAGCATATTTGTATTTACTCTCTATGTTTTACTCGTTTACATTGATTTCATTACGACTAAGTAGAAGATCCACACGCTCAAGTAATTTCAACATGTTAGAGGATATTAGGGTGGCCATGATGACCAGGTTAGTTAAAATGCATAATCAGATGATGGGTAAGGATGTGATTGTGTGTCCAGGGATTCAAGAAAAGTTGGACAAAGAGAAGGCCAAGGCATATAGGTGCAATATACTACCATCAAGCCCCACTTTGTTTCAAATGAAGTCATTGGATGATGTTTGTGTGGATTTGACCAAGATGAGTTGCATGTAGGAGATGGGACCTAACAGGCATTCCCTGTTATCATGTTTGTGCACTTGCAGGGTTCTTATCAAAGACTACTGAGGAATATGTTCATGAGTTTTATCACAAGGATATGTATATGAAGGCTTATCAGTTCACTATCCCACCACTGGCTTCCGAGAAATATTGGCCTAGAATTGATGCACCATTAGATCCACCACCCATTAAAAGTGCTCCTGGAAGTCTAAAAAAATAGAAGGAAGGACCCACAGGAAGATTCTAAAAAACCTGGAAAACTCAGTAGGCATGGTCAGTTGAAGAAATGCAGCAACTACATACAAACTGGTCATAACAAAACAACTTGCCCAGAGAAGGGAAAGGTGTGTGAGAAAACTGTGGAAACACCCAAGAGGAAGAAGGCCCAAAAAGAAAGATGTTGCAGATCATGCTTCCCAGAGCACACAACAATCTACCTTAAGTCAAGTTGTTGTTTAACTTTAATGTGTTGTTTTGTAATTCTATTATGAATTTTAATGGTTTGTTATGTAATGTTTAGTATGGACTTCAATGGGTTGTTTTGTAATGTTTTTAGTAGCCTTGACTTCTACTTATTTTGTATCAATGACTATTTTAATGCTACTTATTTGGTCAGTCATGCCTGTTTGGTTTGGTTTGTGATGTTGGTTCAGCCTTGACACCTATGGTTCAGCAGTCACATGAGCTAGTGTTAGCTGCCTTTGGTCATTTATTAGCAACTCATAAGACACAAACAGTGAATAGATTAAATGGCAAATGCATACGTGTTTGATGTTCCATTACATACCATACAAAAGACAACACTTGAGTAAATGCATAATGCATTACATTCCTAAACCAAACAAAAAACCATAACCATGTCCATTACATTCCTAAACCAAACTAACAACCAAAACACTTGGACATACACAGATCAGAGCCAAAACCAAAACAGGAAACAAGACAATGGCAACAGTCACATATTTCTTCATTTCCCATTTAGACCCTGCAACCTTCAATTTCAAGCCCCTGTTTTCCTCCTCAAGCATCATTTTTTCAACCTCCAAATTAGTCACATGTTTCTTCAACTGCAATGCTTCATTCCTAAGTTCAGCCACTATTGTAGTGTCTCCACGGCCTAATGCACTGTCAACTTGTTCTTTCCACATGAAGAAGCTACAGTCATATTTCTGAAATTTATAGTCGGGGTCAATAAATTGAGTAAAGAACTGATTTTGCTTCAAAGATTAAAATTTAACTCACCGGCCAAAGTGGGAAACCAAAGAACTGATGTCCTTGCCTTGTTGATAGACAGCCTGCTACTCTCCTAACTTTAGCCATGTCGTGAAAGCACAGCAGGTTACCCTCCAAATCAAGCCTTAAAATATTTGGATTATGGTTGGAGGTTGAAGAAGATGACATTGTATTAATCAATGAGTGAGGATGGAACGACAATTTGAGTTCTCCTATGGTATTTGAGACCGACAAAATTAGGGTTCCAATTTGGGGCAAGAAGATGGGCGCTCGTGTTCGGCGTTTGTATTTAACTTAATGAAAAGAAGAGCCACGTAGGAGAGATACTGTTACACGTCACCGCCCACGTATGCAATCTAATAACAGTGTTAGTATTAAACTAACGGTGTGTTGTTAAAATCCAATATATATAAAATTGGTATTATTGTGTTAAAAGTTCTTAACTCTTATTATTATTGGCCAAATTGATAAAACTTAGGGGCTGTTTGTTTGTCACTTAATGACATCTTAATGGTTTAACATCTGAATCGGTCAGATGTTAGAGTGTTTGGTTAGCACCTCTTAATGAAAAATTACCTCTAGATAGCCTCTTATTCGGTAAGTGATAAAATTGTGTCTGATTCATTAAGGAGAAAAAAAAACACGCAGGTTCCTTTTCTACCCTCACCCTATCTTCTCCTCCACCTCCATCCAAACCATCGCCCCTCAATCTGTCGTGCGCCTCCATCCCTCCAAATCCGGCGTTCGGCCATCGCCTCTCCGTCCGGCCATCCCTCTCAATCTCCGTTGCGCCTCCATCGCTCCAGCCATCCACTTCGCTGCGGCTGCCACTCCTTAAGGTATGTTTTTTTTGTCTCATCTCCATCTCCACAGCACAACACCTTCTTTTGTTCTGGTCTCCATCTCAATCTGTATTTATCTCGGCTCCATCTTCACAGCACAACATTAGTTATTAGGTATTTGCTTGATTGTTATGTGTGTTTAGTGACGGCCGTGAGTTAAATTTGATTGGAGTGGCTATTATTTTTTTTATTTTGAATCAGGTTTCAATGAGTTATGATGTTTATTTTAATTTATGCTAAAAAAATTGGAAGTCTCCTTCTATGGTTCATATTATTGTATCTGTGTTGTTGAATTACTGGAATTTGATTTTGCTAATTGTTAAAATTGGACTATTCCAGCCAACAAAAGTTTTATGCCATTGGTATAGGTGATTTCTTAAATTGGATTGCGTTTATAAATCTGGTTCAATTATTGTGAATTGGTATACCTCACAATCAACCTACTAAAATGTAGAATTTTTAAAGAAAAAGTGGATGTTTTTAGGTATGAATTGATGTGTAGAGTTAAAACTGGCTTCTCGAGTCAAAGGGTAAGAAAGTCTCTAAGCACAATTGGGAAGAAATTATGCTTCTGGTTTGGGTTTTAAATGGGTTATAAGTGACCAAATAAGTAGCAAGGTTGGAAAAAAGGTGCGATGCTTTCTTTACCTGCAAAAAGCCATGGAAAGGCAAATCTATATTTACCAACAGTGGATCTCACTTAGGATCTTGGGTGCTTGGGTATGTGAACCACATCTGGAAAAAAAGGAGGATAAATGGATATTCAAAATTCAAGGTTCAAGGAAGGAAAGATTGGACTTGATGAGGATAAATGATGTAATTTCCATTTTATACTCTGTATTGCCCAACTACCCGTTGGCACTCATTTTCTAGTTAATGAATTGCTATTGAGAGAGAGAGAAAAAAATGGTTGGTATTCTTATATGATTTTGGCTTTTTTGGCACGAGCAAGTAACTATGGTTTTACAACATCTGTTTCTCCTCCTGCCTCACAAGATGTATAGGTTGTTTAGAAATGCTTATATGTTACCATCGTCTTGTAATTATACGTTTATGTTTACTTGAGTTTTGTAAATATGTTTGTACGCAACAACATATTAATTTCTAATTTGGATTTTAGTATGTTTTCATGAGTTTTGAAGGATTAATGTATAATTTGGATTTTGTATGATGGTTTGTATTTTTACTTTAATAATTAATCATCATTCAGAGTTCTGATCAAAAACATACATTACATTTTAACAAGAAATAGCTAAGAGGGGTAAAATTGTCATTCTACACAGTCATTCAGAGATCGAACCAAACAACACTTACTGGTTCAGCACTACTTGATTCAGAGTCTCTTATTCAATCAGCATCTTACTGGTTCAACACTTAATTAAACAGACGCTACCAAACAGCCCCTTATATTATTAAAATCCATTTTTCCTAAAATTAATGTCATTCCCTTTGATTTTCTTAAATACATTTTATCCATTGGATTTAAAATGCACACCTACCTTTCTAGAATTAGTGAATTGTCATGTTTAGAAATTAGTCGGTGATAATTTTAAAAAAGAAAATTGATGTGTCATTGATTACTACGTTTCTTTTTAAAACAATTATGTATAATTTTTAGACTAAATCATTGTTTTATTCCTTAAGGTTTGGTTCACATATTGATATTATTCCAAACATTTAAAAAATGCTAGTTCACTATATTAGTTTGACATTTTATTTTTATTATACTCGAGCTTACTAACATCCGTCTAATGTTTCTGTTATCTTTTTTAAACGACTAAATTATTCTTGCTATTCCTATATAAACATTTACATGTTAAACTTGCCTATTTTTATGCATAGTATACAAGTAGTGAAGCATGGGAGGTGTACCGGTTCCATTGCAGAGCTTACAACTCTTCTGCTTTTTTTTTTATTAAAAAAAACACTGCATGTTGCGCATTAAATGAAGAAGTGTGTTTACATCCCTGAATTCCCTCATGCGCCATACTTCTCTGCGATTCATCATGCTTTTCTTCCATTCACTCTTACCAGCTCCACAGTGATGGTGTCCTTGCCACGGTTGCTACACTCGCTCCTCTCTTCTTATTTATGTACCGCTGCCTCAACAATGTTCACGCCACGCCTCCGTCCTCTTTCTCGCAGGTGAGATTTTACCGTTCCTGCTTTCTTCTCCTTCGTTTTTTACCTGCGAATCTTACATCTCTGCTACGATTTTTAAGCATGTTGCATTGGCTTTGTGGCTTAGTTTAACATGAATTGTTTGTTGTGTGCGTTGGGCCTTCTATTGGTGGCAGATTTCATGGTTTTATGGTTAATTTGTTTTCTTGGGTGGTTGGCATTGGGTTTATTTTTGCATCTTAGGTTCATCATAAGTGGTGGAACGAATGTGTTTGCTGACTTGGGTCTTTTACATAGGACATGTTGGGTTTGTGGAGCCTTGATTGGCTCGGGCCCGTGTTCTGGCCCGGTTTATATTATGTAACCCTAATTTCTATATCTATTTATATGTCATCTTGTACTTGTAATTCTCACGTCGAGTGAGGCAGGCAATAATAAAAATTCCCTGGTTGCAGCCCGTGGATGTAGGTCACACTGACCGAACCATGTTAAATCTCGCGTGTTCATTCTCGTTTATAATTTTCTGCAGTGATTGTTTGATTATTGGTGTGTGTGAGTGGTCTCGAATCCTAACAAGTGGTATCTAGAGCCGGGTTCGTTACTCACTGGATCCACACACGTTTTTTAGGGTTCATTGACGTGAGGTCGAAGTCCCACGCAAAGATAATCCCAATTACACTAGTTAGATAGTGGTAAGCGGGTGTCGAACACAGGGAGATTGTGGAAGTGTGTTAAATTGTAACTAATAACTAAGCAGACAATGAAATCAAACCAATGAAATTGTGAATTTGATGATGGGATTTCTTGATTAAACTACTAACACCAATTTGAAACTAAATTAACGATTGAAATGTTATGAAACGACAAGTATGAGAAAATGTGATCCTTCTAGACTTCGAGTTGTAAGTTAACACTACACTAAGGTTTTCAATTGGGATGAACCACATAGACATGGTTCATGTGTACATGAGTGAAAGTGATAAAAGAGGACTAAGTACTTGGATTATGAGAATACGAGGTCGTCACTCGATGATCATTCAATATAAGCCAACCCAAATCCCTACCCAATTAATCCTGATTGCCAACGGCACCAAGAACTGATGGTTCAAGATAAAGATTAAAGCAAATACCGAATTGTTACAATCATTCAAACACACATCATAGCAAAAAGCGTCGAACGCTTAGATTGCTATCCCAAATATAAAGAAAACCAAAAGTATAATGTCAAGAAACAAACCCTACGTCTAGAAGGAATCACAAGGAAATTTAGCCTCTCATGGTGAAGTTGATTGCAAACTTGATGATTTGATGCTCCATGGATGATTCTTCAATGATTCGTTGATGATTGTGATGTTAGAATTGATCTCCTCCCCTCTTTTTCTCTCCAAAATTCGCCAAAAACCAACCCTAGTTCGTCCCCCTTCGTCTGCCAAGAGTTTCCAATTGATAAGTCTCCCAAAAGTCTCCAAAAAACCCTTATTTACGATTTCAGCGTTGGCAGATTCGTAAGCTACGAATCTCAGTCAGCTTACGAATCTCAGAATCTGCCCAAAATATATTATTTCAGACCTGACAGATTCGTAGGCTACAAATCACTATCAGCTTACGAATCTCAGATTCTGCCCAAAAATCCGTGTTTTCTTCGTATCTTTCTCGTTTCAACTCCGTTTCCATCGCCGTTTTCGCCCATGTTCTCGTATTTTCATCCTCTATCATGCTATCATTCAATCTTCACTTCCACTTCATTAACTCTTCTTCCAAAGCATGACCAATCTCCGTAGTTTACCTACAAAACCTCAACTTCTCATAGTCATTCAACATCATGAAATTAAAACCAACTAAGCATTAAATTTACACATTTATCACTTCTAATCACTAGTTAACGGTGCAACCGTCACATCCCCACACTTACCCGTTGCTTGACCCCAAGCAACTCAACACCATTTCGTTGTCAATCATCCAATCAATCCAGTCAAACCTAGTTTTCAGTTAAGGTTCCAAGTCATACCCCATTCCCAAAATGCATCAATGCACTAGTTAAGCAAAATGCAACAATCAAACTACAAGAATTTTAACCAAACCTAACATTCTCTCGGCTTTTATGCAAACAACAAACCCCTCACAATAAACGCTCCTCTCGGTTAACATTTGAAGGCTAGCGTAATGAGCTAGTAAGCACTCAATTGGCTAATGTGTTGTTTTACTATCATAAGCTTGTACAACTCTCGAACCTCCATCTAAATTGCTATAGCATGAATGCAAATCAAAAGGTCTTATAATGGGTTGTAACGGGGCTAGGCGTAGGGTGTGAAATGGAATATTTGAAGTGGCTCAAGTGATTCGATCCGGCTTATTTATTACATAAGAACAAACGCTAATAGTTATACACTATGCTAAACAATAACTTCACATTCTTTTTGGTTGCTCAATACTTCAATCACTGATCTCATATTTTGCAATTTGTTTTTTTCATCATTTTTCTTTCTCTTTTCTTTTTTTCTTTTTTTCTTTTTTTCTTTTTTTCTTTTTCTCTCTTTTTTTGTTTTTTTAACAGTAATGTAAAAAGCGTCTAACGCTTAGATTACATAACAGAATATCACAAACTTCACCAATCTACATTATTCAGCATCTATCTAATAATGGTAACAAATATAAGCCGAATCGACCACTAGGGGTAATAAGATGAGTGGAGAAGGCTCGGGTGATCAATCAATAGGCAATAAGCACAACATGGCTTCTAATGGACCCAAACCCCCGCCCCTCACTTTTAGCAAGCTCATATATGTAATGTATGAGGTCCCAACCCCCAAATCCCACACTCACGCACATCGAGACGAGGCTTCACCTGAATGCCTAAATCATTTTCACATGCATATCATAGCCAAGATCTCAGAACGCAACAGTTGCACAAGTTCTAAAGTAATAAACACATAGCCACACTCAATGATTAAATATATATATGATAAGCAAGAGTGTAAGGCACAAAACTCACTAATTGGGGAAAATGGGTTACCGGTTTGTTGCATGAATTATTATACCGAAAGCATGCTACCTTTGACTAAAATTCTACCAAATCTTACGTGAAATTTGACCATGACAAGGAACCTAAACTTCAACACCACCCATCAAACCTCTAACCAAAACCTTCATTTGTTTAAATTTTAAGGGTCAAGAACTTCAAGCCAAATAAAAATTTTCAAAATTTTCCCCATCCCCACACTTGGGATACATTGTCCCCAATGTATGGATTTAGAGGTTTTGTGAGGAGTGAAATTCATATTTTTTATGAGAAGCTAAATTAAATGCTACCTCCAACCGGATTTATTCCAAACAAAAATAAAAATAAAAAAAACTTAAAGAAAAGAAAAGACAGTACAAAGCCAAGCAACATAAAAAGAGTGAGGAATGAATATATGGACCTGGTGGCGATGGATACATATGATGCTCTTGATTCTCCAACTTTCTGCCACATCCTCCCCACACTTAAGTGTTACAACGGCCCTCGGGTTGCCTCCCGGGCAGCGCTAAGTTTACTAGTCTTCAGCCAGACCATGCCAACTCTCAGTTATGGTGGTTTGAAAATGTAGCCCCTGCCATCTTCTCCAATGTGCTTTTCCATTTGGTGGGGTGCAAACTTGTTGTATGTACTGAAATGAGTGTAATTTTTATACCCACGAGGATCAACATTGAGTACATTACTCCCGGAGCTTCGAAGATCTGGTGGTTTACCTTCTGTTGCACTCGCAGTAGCCTCATCATACCATGCACCCATAATGTGTGGAAGAACACCCGTATCAAAAACACATGATTCACCAACCCTTGCAGCAGACTCATAGGTGATAGATTTGGTCCAGGCATTGAAAAATAGCTTACGATTCTCTAGGGTCATTGTGATGATATCGTCCCGACAATTGATTTGGGCGTTGGCCGTGTGTAGAAACGGGCGACCTAGAATCACTTTATGTTGTGCCGGAGCCTTTGTGGAAGCATAATCCAGCACTAAAAAGTCCACCAGATATTGGAATTCGCCCAATTGAATCATAACATCCTTGACCACTCCGCGTGGCTTCTTCCAAGTCTCATCTGCTAAACTCACCACACTATCTATCACATGCAAAGGACCGAATTCATATAGATCATACAGACTACCTGGTAACACACTCATAGTTGCTCCATAATCCAATAAGGCTCGAGGAATTTTCAGCTTTCCAACTCGAATTGGCACAATTGGTGCTCCTGACTCCTCGTCTCTTTTTTCTTTGATAGTCTCACCTATACCTGCAACAACTTGACAAGGAGAAGTTAGACATGTTTCATTAAATTTAATATTAGGAACGACACTTACCATGTTAATATGCACTTGCTTTGTATTTTTCGGATTCACCACTGTGTCACTTGGGAGTTGGCCCTTGTTTTTCTTCAAATCAGCCACCTCGGTAGCAAGTTGACCCATTTGGGTGGTCAATGACTGAATTGCCTTATCTCTTACCTCATCTTGTTGTATACGTGCATCATCCATCTGGTTTCTCTTGTGCATCTCTTGTTGCATCATCTTGAGCATATCCATAACTTCACTACCACTTGAATTCGCAAATTGTTGTTGTCGAGGTTGATATGGTTGCTGATTAGATCCTTGAAATTTGGGTTGGCCTGATTGGCAGGATTACCATAGCGAAAATTTGGATGATTCCTTAACCCCGGGTGATAGGTGTTTGAGTTCATATTATAGTTCCTACCACACCCTCCTTGACCTTGAACTTGCTTGACTTCTTCAAATTGCTCTTGAAAACCTTGACATTGATTAGCTGAATGCCCTAACTCATTACAACTTGCACATACATCATAAACTTGATTAGGAGCTTGGATGGGTTCGTTGGATATGGCTTGGACATGTGATCTACCAATGGCATGTCTAGTCCTCCTGGAAGATTGTGCCTTTCTCTTTGATGTCACCGCCATTTGCTCTAAATATGCCCAATCATCTTGCTCATAATTTGTACCAAAAGTGCCATTTGAGATGGACATCAAGTCACGAGCATCCTCGGGTGTCAATCCCTCATGGAATGCGTTCAATAGATCCCACAAATCAATCCCATGGTGAGGGAATTCTTCAACATCAAGTTGAATCTGTCAAAAGCTTCATGAAAAAGCTCACCTTGTTGTTGTTGGAAATTTCTCAAGCTCCTTCTAGCATCGCTTGTCTTCTGATTTGTGTAGAACTCATCCAAAAACCTTTGTTGCATTGCAGCCCATGTATAAATGGATGCGGATGGCAATGTGTGAAACCATCTCTTGGCTTTATCCTCAAGTGAAAATTGAAACAACACCAACTTGACTGCGTCGGGCGAAAAACCTTGCCCTCCAATGGTGTTGCATATAGAATCATATGCCTCAAGGTGAAAGTAAGGCTCCTCTGTTGCCACCCCATGAAACTTGGGTAGACTTTGTAATGAGTTGGTCCTTACCTCAAATGTTCGACCTTCCCGATTTTGAGGAATTACCACCGGTGATGGGTTGTTTGTTATGATGGGTCTAAAATGTGATTCAATTCCTCTATCCGCATCACGGTTATGCCTTCTTGGAACTGCAATTGGTACTCCTTGCGGTGGCCCTTGCGGTGGCGGTGGGCCTTGTGGAGGACCTTGATGATTCTGTGGTGGCACCCTTTGTTGAGGTGCTTGCCTTTGGACTGGAGGAGGTTGTTGATGTCTTGGCATAACCGGGGTTCTCATAAACCTTTGTTGAAATTGACCGACCGGTGGTCTTTGTTGAAATGCAAATTCTTCTTGAGTGAATCCTTGATTTACATTTCCCTCAACTTCATATCCCTCTTCATAATCTTCATACCTGCCTTCATAACCATCACCATATCCCCCATATTGTCCCTCCACAAACGGTATATGTGTATGTTGTTGAAATCTTAGTTAACCTTTTTGTTGGGGTCCCGGAGTTGTAAAAACTGGTGGAGGGTTTGAGGTGGTATGGGTTATAGGTGGGGTTTGCTGAAATAATGGTTGTTGATTTTGTTGAGATGATTGCCCATAAGATGGGTAAAATTGGGCAAAGGATGGAATGCCCGAATAAGATGCAAAACTGGATGGGTTTGATTCAGGCAAACTTGTTGAAGTGGTGGTACTAGATGTGGGTATAGTGGACGGAGAAGGGATTGAAGTAGGTAGTGGTATATATTGATCCGAAGGTGAGACTGATGTGTACACCGGTTGCTTTCTCGGTTCACTTTGTGTTTCCATTCTCTTGCTTTGTGTACTCGGTGATCCAACAACCTTGTTTTCCCGATGTAAGATATGGTTCTGACTGATTGTCCTTTCGATTTCTGGATCGAACAATTATGGTGATGATGAACGTGAGCTCCTAGTACGCATGCACCTGTGAGTACCTGCACACTAATACAACCCAGTGTAACACTGACAAACAACGAAAAAAATAGGATAAGGAAACACACGTTGCGCACGTCTCCCCGGCAACGGCGCCAAAATTTGACGTGAGGTCGAAGTCCCACGCAAAGATAATCCCAATTACACTAGTTAGATAGTGGTAAGCGGGTGTCGAACACAGGGAGATTGTGGAAGTGTGTTAAATTGTAACTAATAACTAAGCAGACAATGAAATCAAACCAATGAAATTGTGAATTTGATGATGGGATTTCTTGATTAAACTACTAACACCAATTTGAAACTAAATTAACGATTGAAATGTTATGAAACGACAAGTATGAGAAAATGTGATCCTTCTAGACTTCGAGTTGTAAGTTAACACTACACTAAGGTTTTCAATTGGGATGAACCACATAGACATGGTTCATGTGTACATGAGTGAAAGTGATAAAAGAGGACTAAGTACTCGGATTATGAGAATACGAGGTCGTCACTCGATGATCATTCAATATAAGCCAACCCAAATCCCTACCCAATTAATCCTGATTGCCAACGGCACCAAGAACTGATGGTTCAAGATAAAGATTAAAGCAAATACCGAATTGTTACAATCATTCAAACACACATCATAGCAAAAAGCGTCGAACGCTTAGATTGCTATCCCAAATATAAAGAAAACCAAAAGTATAATGTCAAGAAACAAACCCTACGTCTAGAAGGAATCACAAGGAAATTTAGCCTCTCATGGTGAAGTTGATTGCAAACTTGATGATTTGATGCTCCATGGATGATTCTTCAATGATTCGTTGATGATTGTGATGTTAGAATTGATCTCCTCCCCTCTTTTTCTCTCCAAAATTCGCCAAAAACCAACCCTAGTTCGTCCCCCTTCGTCTGCCAAGAGTTTCCAATTGATAAGTCTCCCAAAAGTCTCCAAAAAACCCTTATTTACGATTTCAGCGTTGGCAGATTCGTAAGCTACGAATCTCAGTCAGCTTACGAATCTCAGAATCTGCCCAAAATATATTATTTCAGACCTGACAGATTCGTAGGCTACAAATCACTATCAGCTTACGAATCTCAGATTCTGCCCAAAAATCCGTGTTTTCTTCGTATCTTTCTCGTTTCAACTCCGTTTCCATCGCCGTTTTCGCCCATGTTCTCGTATTTTCATCCTCTATCATGCTATCATTCAATCTTCACTTCCACTTCATTAACTCTTCTTCCAAAGCATGACCAATCTCCGTAGTTTACCTACAAAACCTCAACTTCTCATAGTCATTCAACATCATGAAATTAAAACCAACTAAGCATTAAATTTACACATTTATCACTTCTAATCACTAGTTAACGGTGCAACCGTCACATCCCCACACTTACCCGTTGCTTGACCCCAAGCAACTCAACACCATTTCGTTGTCAATCATCCAATCAATCCAGTCAAACCTAGTTTTCAGTTAAGGTTCCAAGTCATACCCTATTCCCAAAATGCATCAATGCACTAGTTAAGCAAAATGCAACAATCAAACTACAAGAATTTTAACCAAACCTAACATTCTCTCGGCTTTTATGCAAACAACAAACCCCTCACAATAAACGCTCCTCTCGGTTAACATTTGAAGGCTAGCGTAATGAGCTAGTAAGCACTCAATTGGCTAATGTGTTGTTTTACTATCATAAGCTTGTACAACTCTCGAACCTCCATCTAAATTGCTATAGCATGCATGCAAATCAAAAGGTCTTATAATGGGTTGTAACGGGGCTAGGCGTAGGGTGTGAAATGGGAATATTTGAAGTGGCTCAAGTGATTCGATCCGGCTTATTTATTACATAAGAACAAACGCTAATAGTTATACACTATGCTAAACAATAACTTCACATTCTTTTTGGTTGCTCAATACTTCAATCACTGATCTCATATTTTGCAATTTGTTTTTTTCATCATTTTTCTTTCTCTTTTCTTTTTTTCTTTTTTTCTTTTTTTCTTTTTTTCTTTTTTTCTTTTTTTCTTTTTTTCTTTTTCTCTCTTTTTTTGTTTTTTTAACAGTAATGTAAAAAGCGTCTAACGCTTAGATTACATAACAGAATATCACAAAATTCACCAATCTACATTATTCAGCATCTATCTAATAATGGTAACAACTATAAGCCGAATCGACCACTAGGGGTAATAAGATGAGTGGAGAAGGCTCGGGTGATCAATCAATAGGCAATAAGCACAACATGGCTTCTAATGGACCCAAACCCCCGCCCCTCACTTTTACCAAGCTCATATATGTTTTTTAGGGATGGTATCTAGAGCCGGGTTCGTTACTCACTGGATCTACACACGTTTTTTAGGGTTCATCGGCAGTTATCGCCGTCACCCGTGTTTCACGTTCAGATCTGTTCCGGCAGAAGATATAGTCGAAGTCGAAGGATCCAACGTTCAATAACAATCAACAGAGGCGAAAGGTTAGTTTATTCACCCAGTTTTGTTTTACGGTTCAATCTGAGATTTGCCGTGACCTGTGTTCGATTAGCACCATTTTTTCTGCTCAATTGATTTGTAAGATCTCTAATTCTTCACGTGAAGATGACAATTATTTGTGCGGTTCTTTACTTTAGTTGGATTGAAGGAAAAGAAAAGAGACGGAAATCGAGAGGTGTGATTTGGTCAAATAGGAATTTTTTGATCGAGATTCGTATTGGAGGAGGAAAGGATTTATTTCCTTTTTTAATCAAATCCTTGCTGTGATTTTTTTTCTTTTTGGCAGTAGCCAAATTGTGAAGAAAATTAATTTGATTGCTTTGACCAAAATCCATTGATTTTGACTGTACCATTTATTTCTCGAGGATCGTGATTCTAATTAAATTGGCAGGAGCAAATTTTGTGATTCAATAGAAATATTTTAGCTCGTAATTTGGGCAGCAGCCAAATTGTGGAACAATTTAAATTGTTTTGGGCTAGAAATATTTTGGGTCGAGTTCTAGGAACGGGGTCGGTTATTTTTTGTCCAAGAATTCCTTGATATATATACCGAGATTCAAAGTCAAGTTTCTTTGTTTGAGACAATGGCTGAGAGCGGGAAACTTCAGATTGAGAAGTTTGATGGAAAAGACTTTGGTTGGTGGAAAATGCAAATTGAGGATTTGCTAATTCAGAAGGATTTGGACATGGTATTGGGTGAAAGACCAGAGAAGATTACACCAGACGAATGGAAGAACTTAGATAAGAAAGCCAAGGCTGTCATTAGATTGTCATTGTCAAAGGATGTTGCGTTCAACATTCTGAAGGAAACCACAGCGAAGGGCATCATGGATGCATTGTCTAATATGTACGAGAAGCCTTCGGCAGCTAACAAAGTTTACCTAATTCGAGAGCTGGTTAATACGAGAATGCAAGAAGGAAGTTCAGTTATAGTGCATATCAACAACATGAACTCGATTTTGTCAAGACTTGGGTCAGTTGATATTAAATTTGAGGATGAGGTTCAGGCTCTACTACTGTTATCTTCATTGCCTGATAGCTGGTCAGGAACTGTTACAGCGATTACGAGTTCTACCAGTAAGTTCACTTTTGATGGGATTCGGGATACTATTCTGGGCGAAGACGTCAGACGAAGAAATTCGGGTGAATCATCGAGTGGATTGATGCATGTTGGCAGAGGTAGAAATAACAACAGAGGTAGTGGGAGCGGGAACAGAAGAAGGAGTCAGTCTAGGGCTCGGGATGATGTGACATGTTGGAACTGTAAGCAGGTGGGGCACTTTAGGAATCAGTGTCCGAGTGAAAAGAAACAAGTTAACTCTGCAGAAGACTATGTTGATGATGAGACGTTAATATGCAGCGTAGAGAGCGGTGTTGATGTTGGATATTATGTGTCCTGACCCGACAAATCTTGAACCCGACCCGGTTACGACCCGTAAGAGTTACACCGGGTGCAACGAACTCTAAACCCGCTTAAGAGTTAACCGGTAAAAGAAACGGAAACGTTTGATTATATATATTATTTATAATAGTTATAAATAATTAATAATCAATAATATTATTATTACCGGATAAATAATAAAGGGTGAACGATATTTAAATAAAAGTAGTTTTATTTTAAATTCACGATCGAGCTATTCGTTATTGAAATATTTTCTAACGTTGGCTCGTGGGCTCGCGTACGAGTTGGGCTTTATATTCGAGAGAAGCCCGTCGCGAATTAGTGATCATCTAATAAATATTAGATGATTAGGGATTAACCCTAATCACCCCATCAATTCTCGACGGCGGCAACAAAAAGAAAAAGGAGATTCGAAAATCTCCTTCTTCTTCTTTTTTTCTCTCGGACGTAAACCACAAAACGGCAAAAGCCGTTTTCCGCCGATCGCCGCCACCGCTTAGCTCGGTGGCCATCTTCGCACCACCATAACCTGGTGGTGGTTATTAGTTAGGGTGTTCCGTCAGTCAACGCTCGTAACCGCCTTACGGTCTAGAGATCGCCGCCTCGTACGCCCAGATCCGCTGCTCGGTTCGCCGCCAATCGCCGCCGCAAAACCCGCCGATCACCACCGTGATACTCGACGCCGCCGCCGCCGCCGTTCGCCGTCGTCACCGTCGTCACCCACCGCCACCACCGCGGATCGCATGCCGTCGCATGACCGTCGCCCGTCGACGCGAGTCCGACGCCTTTTCGTCATGCGCCGTCTCCTGTTGCAATCAGATCTGAATCTGATTGATCTCGTAGTCTCGCGAGACGAGACGTCTGTCAAGACATACTCTCGCGATGCGTAATGACCACGTGTCATAAACGCCGTCCCGTAGTGGTACGCGACACCGGACCACGAGAATCATCGCGATACGCGACAACCGTCTGAGACCGAAAGTGGTTCGTTCCGTTTCAACCTAGCGCTTCGTTCGTTGAAACTCGGTGTCTCGAACGTTTGTTCAACACCGCCAAGGTATATCTAAACTCACTATTAGTTTAGATTAATTATTTATTTATTTCTGTGTTTGCGTGTTCGGTAATCGGATCCTGTTGCGTACTGGTATTTGTGTTAATTGGTTAAATAGTTTTTAATATATATAATTTGTTATATATGTATATATATATTTATATATATAATCTTATTCCGCTGCGTTACAGAATTAATCATAAATTAATTCGGTAAACTCTTTTATAAACTATTAATCTATCGGTCACGTAATTTTTAAAATATGTCACCGGGCGACCCGAATACCACTGCCAAATCCCAACAGTTGATTCCTGGGTCATGGATTCTGGTGCTTCATTTCACGCTACCCACAGCAGTGAAGCATTGCAGAATCTGAAGGAAGGTGATTTTGGCAAGGTAAAAATGGCGAACAATGATGTTCTAGATGTTACGGGCATGGGTGACTTAGATTTGAAGACTTCAACCGGTTCATGGGTTTTGAAGGATGTCAGGGTGATTCCAAGCTTGAAGAAACAATTGATTTCAGTGGGGCAGTTGGATGAACAGGGACATGATGTTAAATTCGGGAACGGGCAGTGGAAAGTTGTCAAGGGAAATCTAGTCGTGGCTCGAGGAAGAAAGAGAGGTTCGCTTTACATGGTTAGTTTACCGTCTGAGGGAGAGACCATCCCAGTTCAGAAGAAGTCCAAAGTCAGGTTCACAAGGTCTAGTAAGCAGAAGAAGGTTTGTTTTGCAGGAGATAAACCTAGAGCCACAGGTCAGATTCAGGTTGAACGTACTAGGAAAGGTTCAGAAAAACAGGTCAAGGGTTTTCGTGGCAGTGGGAGTACGAGTTGTGCTTCAGTCAGAGTTACCAGACGACCGTTTGTTAAGAGAACCAGTGTTCCAGTGGTTAAAGCCTCTCCAGTGAATTACCTGCTTAACTTGGAGAGTGTTGTTTGTTCTCAGGGTATCTCAGGATCCGGCAGTTCGTTTCAGTGGGAGCCGGTAGGGATCGAGGACGAGTCAGGGGAAGTTCCTGCCATGACTGATGTGTTGGAGCTCGGGGGAGCTTCAACGGGCCTTCAGGTTAACTGATGAGAAGGCCGTTGCAGCCAGGAGGATGACGAGAATTACTAGACGTACAAGTATTACAGCGGATGGCAGTTGAAGATGATCAAGCCTCCAAGTGGGAGATTGTTGGGTTTGTGGAGCCTTGATTGGCTCGGGCCCGTGTTCTGGCCCGGTTTATATTATGTAACCCTAATTTCTATATCTATTTATATGTCATCTTGTACTTGTAATTCTCACGTCGAGTGAGGCAGGCAATAATAAAAATACCCTGGTTGCAGCCCGTGGATGTAGGTCACACTGACCGAACCACGTTAAATCTCGCGTGTTCATTCTCGTTTATAATTTTCTGCAGTGATTGTTTTATTATTGGTGTGTGTGAGTGGTCTCGAATCCTAACAGGACATGCTTTTTTCCTAGCGAGTGCATCCGGGGTGTTTGTTGTAATGTATGTGCAGTTGGCTGTGTTACCTTAGATGATGCACGCCATGTGTTTGTTGTAATGACTCTGTTTTGAGATGTTTATTTTTACTAGTGATCGTTTAATAAGTTGTTGCTGCTGTTTTTTTAAAGGGCATGGTGGGTTACAATGTTTTTTTTTTTCCAGTGATCACTCAGTAGGTTGTTGCTCTTGCTGTTTTTTTAAAAGGGGCTGTATTTTGTTTTAGACCATGCTTGCTTACAGAGTTTTTGCCTGTTTGTTTAATGATACTGTCACCTTATCTGCCTCTTCACATAGTTTTTGGCTTACATTGTTTTAGGGTCTTTTTTGTGTTTGTGGCTTACATATTTGGTGTGTCTTTTTCATAGGTGATCCAGTTTCATTGCCTTTGAAGCAGGTGATCTTCAGACCCGGCTCTTTTAATATATTGTTTCTCTTTATTAAGTGGCTTTGCTACAAAGGCTAAATACATAGATGGCAATGTTTTTATATCAAGCGGTGGCCTTTTATCGCCCTGTTCAACTCTTAAATAATCACATCTCTTATTTGGTTAAAAGATGGGTTGGTTGTGCTAGAGTAAACATGCGAGCTTCTTTCAAACTAAAGACATGATTAAAAATCAGGAGGTTAAAAAGAAATAAAATTTTATAAAGTGTCAGCTTTGAATAAAGTGAATGTTGGTTAAAAGATGGGTTGGTTGTGCTAGAGTAAACATCCAATATCCTACTTTTTACATTCTGGTCCCATTAAAATGCATGGAATATGGGATGTTAAAAAGGTTTGCTGCCACAGCCCTATAAAAAAAGGATTACTAAATAATCACACCATGACCTATGGACATTTTTTAAGAGGCCATAGAAAGATATACTTATGGTAAAACTAAAATTGCTACACGTGGTTCATACAAAAAAAAAAGAATGGTCTTTACATTATTTAAATGGTTTCTGATTGTGTATGTGGTTTTTTCACAGGGGCGCTCAATTTCGTTGTATTTCTGTGAAGTTTGTGAGCACTACTTTAAAACTCTTATAGATTTAGTTGTTTTGGCCCTGGGTGGTTACTGGATTCAGAAACTCATATTTCTATTGTCTCAGTTAGGAGCAAGTATTTTTGATTTTTGAGAAGTAAAACATGGTTGATTAATTTGTTTGCAGTTACATTACGTGTCACACCCCGGTCAACGGATTTGGGTGTGAGCGAGACGGAATCATAGTTGCAGATATATAGAACAACTTCTTACTAAATTCAAACGTCATTTAAAACATAACACCATTTATGTTGCAGCGGAAAGTTGTGGTGAAATGATAATATCTTACATTTGAATAAAAGTCTTGGATTGATATTGAAATCATAAATCAGTTTATTTAAGATAGGTCGGGACTACGACTCCGGTAAAGCAGGGTCGAAAGTTACAGTGAAGCCCCATTTGCACGTCTTCCATGATAAGCTTAGATACCTGAGAAATCATGAGTTTAAAAAGGTCAACATAAAGTTGGTGAGGTTCACAGGTTTATGATTCTATGGTAAGTTTGTAAAAACAGTTTACAGTATGTTGAAATAACAGTTTACGGTATGTTGGAATAACAGTTTACGGCATGTTGGGATAACAGTTTACGGCATGTTGGAACAACAGTTTACGGCATGTTGGGATAACAGTTTACGGCATGTTGGGATAACAGTTTACGGCATGTTGGGATAACAGTTTACGACATACTTAAATGTTACGTTGGTTTACTGTCGTGGTTGTAAGATCCTACCATGAACCTCAAATTCGAATACTAACGGATTACCCACTCATAGCATTCTATCCCAAGAATACCGAACAGGCAAGAATAACTGACGTGTACCCCTTGACAATGTACGAAGTCAGGATTGGAGCTACCAATCTGGGCAGGGTTGTCAACCCAAATAGATCTATTCACTAGTTATCGTTTCGAGCAGAACTAATCGAATTCAATTAATAGTGGGATTCAGTTGTACTAACGTTGATAACGATAAAGTACCAGTTGTTTGGGATACAGAATGGAACATGTAGTCATACGGCTAACAGGTAAACCATAACATTAAGTTTAAGCATTTTATCAGTTCATGATTTCTCCCCCATAAGTGTAAAACAGTTGTAAAGAAAAGGGGCCGTGAAACTCACTTGATTCAGCGGTAATGATGAATTGCCGAGTGGCAACTAGCAAGTAAAGTCCTAATAAAACATAAGACAACATGCATAAGGGTCCACATAATCATTTGAGTAACGAACGTTACCCAAATGATACCGGTCAAGTCTTGACGTATAATCCCGTTTGTAGCGTTTTGAAAACCCGTTAGTTAATCAGTTTACAAAATCAGCAATTACGAATGTTCACGTATTGAGGCATTTATGTAAATAAATACAAAGGATGAACATGCGATAATGTATCATGAAGATCAGTTCAATCAAGTATTAAACATCGTTTTAAATAATAATATTTATTATTATTTTCATGTTCGCTCGATCGATTGGATAATTAAACGCGTTAAGTTATAATATATATAACTAGGGTTGATAATTATTATCGAAATAATTATTCTAACTTGTTGGAATAATTTATCAAATTATTACAAGTTAAAGATTTAATGATTAAACACAAGTAGGTAACTATTAAAAGTTATTTTAATATTAAACTCATGTTTTGAAAATTAGGGTTTTGAGTTAATGTAAATATAATTATTATTAAAAATAATTATATTAACAAACCAAAATGATTTTAACTCAAATTAGGGTTTCGAAATTCAGAAGGATAATTATTTGCTGAAAATAATTATTTATGATTTATTATGTCGTAAAACATTTTTAAATCGTTTAAAGATTTCGTTTCAATTCCAAACGTTTAAAAATAAACATTTGATCCAGTTAAAACGTTTTGATTATTTTGATTTATTTGAAATAATCAAAAATATGTTTTTTTCATAGTTTCTATAAGTCTTTTGATTTTAGTTTTATAAAATCATTTCTAAATAACTTTATTTATCAAATAAAGTTAGAGTTTTAAATTTAAAGACTTTTTATAGAATATTCTCAACATAAAATATTTTCCACTTTTTGTATAAATTCCAAGATTTTATACTTTTAAAGTCAAGTGTCATAAGAATGTTTATTTACCATTTTTTTTATATAAAATAGATTTATATATATTTGAATCCATTGTATTTATAAAATCTAAACAAGACTTTTAAGTCTTTTGTTTTTAGAATTTTCATTTTTATAAAATGTGATAATTTTATATAAGTAAGTTCTATGGTGAATTTTTTTATAGCTTTAATATCCAAGTAATTTTTATAAAATTACTAACCTTAATATTTATCCATAAAAATTCATTAAAGGGTTTTTAAGGTTATCATTTTATGTCGAATTTGCATATAACCTTCATAATGTCCAAATTAAGTCTATGATTGTCTTTAAACACCAAGTTAGTCCATGATAATTTGTCATTAGCATATATTACTTATAAATAAGATGATTAACCACTAAAATTACAATTAATAATTCTAGTAGGTTATAACATACTAACACATGTTAATAGCAATACTTAACCATTTTATAACATTTTTGCATATGATAATAACTCAAATGAACCATGCAACATGTATTAATCATCATCAAATCATCAAATAATCAAACAAAACCCATTTAACTAGTGATTTAACTATAGATTTTTATAGATTAAAAACATCACTTAACCCATTTTCAAACCTTACAATCTTAGGGTTTAATAAACACAAAGAAAAAGATTAGAAAACATAGTTAGATGTTTTGATCGGTTTGAAAGCTCGGGTTTTAACGGTTTAGTTGTCAAGACTCGGGGAATCATTCGGGATGTTAATAACGTATAAGATCGTAAACGAATACGGTTAAAAAGACTCAGAACGGAAAAAGGTTAGAAAACCCAAGAAAAAGGTGACGGTGGTGGCTCGGTGGTGCTCGTTGGTCCACGACAGCAGCTCCGCAACTGCTAGCGGCGGCTGAGGGTGGTGGGAACAACAGTAGCAACAACGGGACAGCAGTAGTAGCTCGCGAATCTGCAGCAGTGGTTCAGCAACAGCAGTCGGGGGCAACTGCAGTCCAGCGGAGCAACTCGGCGGCGGACCGCAGCAGCTTCCGGCGATAGGAGGGCTGCACAGCAGTGGCGGCAGTGGTGGCGCACTGCAGCAGCAGTCCTAGCGGTGGCAGTGGCGGTGGTGGTTGTTGCTGTTTTTACGTGGAGGAGAGGTGGAAGGGTAAAGGTGGCGGTGGGTTGTTGTTTGCCGAGAGGAAGAAGGAGAGGGGAGGATTGGAGATGGGTGATGGTGGTTCACGGTGGTTGCTGGCAGCAGCTAGCTGCTCGCGATTAGGTGGTCACCGGAAAAGAAAACAGGAGAAGAAAAGGGTGTCACGGTGGTGATGGTGGCAGCCTCTTGCGGTAGTGGTGGAGGCTGTTTTGGCCGGAAAAAGGAAAGGAAAGGCAGCAAGGTGCTTGCTTGTTCCTTGACAGAAAACAAGAAAAAGAAAAAGGGTGGCCGGTGATGGTGCCTGGTGGTTGTTCGAGTGGCAACAGCAACAAAGGAAAAAGCAACAAAGGAAAGGTGGTGGTTGTTTGTTTCTCTGTAAAAAAGAAAGAAAAAAAAGGAGGATGGTAGGTGGAATAAGTGGTGAAGGAGAATGTAGATGTGGTTATATTTCCACCATAAAAGTTACCAACCAAAAAAAATGACCATATTTTTATAAAACTTTGCCATGTTTTTATAAAATGGTTTGAGTTGTGTAAAGTTTTATAAAATATATAAAGGATGGCAAATGTGAAAATCATAACTTTTATGAATAATAAAAGTGTAAAAGTTATACAAGTCGGTGACAAATTTTTATAAAAGTTAAAAGGGTGGTAACAAGTTTTTATAAAAATTGCAAAGTTGACGGGCCAATCAATTGAAAATTTATTCATTGGGCTTGGGGTTTATATTGGGCCCAAATATTAAAAGAAAGAACGTATTTGAGCCGGTTCGTTAGATTTGGGCCGTACGGGCCCAAACGGGGTGCCGGTTCGAGGCCTGGGCCCGTTATGCATCGGTTGAGCTTACGGGTCGCCACGATTATTCGGAGTATCACGTTTGAGTAATGGGTCAAAGTTTCAGGTTCGGTTTTATTGTTTTAGGCTTATTGGGCCTATTGGGCCAAGTCGGGCCCAATTGGGTGTTCGGTTGGAGTTTGGCTTAAGTCTTGACAATGGTTTCAGTTTCTGATGTTTTTATTTCATAAAAACAATTGTTTAAGTTGATTATAACAGTTTTTCAGAAATCAGCTATATTTTTTAGTTTTCACACGGTTACGGTTAACGTTCTCAGTTTGTCAATTCGTGACAGGTTTTAAGCTCGATCGTCCAGGTTGTTTAAAACCGAATAGTTTTAAACATACGATCGCTTAATAGTTTTGCCGTGTCGGTTATACAAGTGTACGACACCGGTTCCAGATAAAATATAAAAATACATTTTATATTTATTTTCTTGTTATTTAACTTCCATCATTAATCCATGGAATCTTTATGAAAGTTACGGGTATACGCTTCAAGTACAAACGCGGGATTAGATTTACGTTGTAGGTCCTGAAAAACTCCTGAACACGATATTTTAATCACAAACGAGTGCGGAATCCTCGTTTATGATTGATTCAAGATAGAGAAGAGAAGAAACACGAAGAATACGATGATTAAACGTTAAAAACTTGATCCTTTGCACACAAGAAAACTTGTCGGGTACAAATACAGAATCGTAAACGTGATCCTCTCGGGTTTACGATCGTAATCACTCTGTGATCGTAAACACTCTTGGGTAGCTCCTCTCAATCGTAAATAGCCAACCTCAAATAAGGAGGTCAAGTGGTCTATATATAGACCACCATTGGGTTTACTATTGGGCCCCTTTTGGATCATAAACCCAATAGTAAACCCAAGCCCAATCATAAACTAGCCTAAATACAATAACCAAACTAGCCTATGATTCTAATGAAACCCTCTAAGCCTAGCTCAAACTATTTAATATTACAAGCCTCATAATCTAGCCTCAACAATCTTCCCCTAGGCTTGTGATATTAAATGTCTTCGATCTTTGAGAATCTTCTTCTTGACTGGCTGGCAAAGACGTTGATAAAGATTCTTTCCGCAGAAATCTTCATTGAGTTTCATGACGGGAACTTGGGACTTCCTCTTGATCAGCATCAGCTTGAACTTCTTGAAATGAACAAGCAATAAAATGGAGGACTCTCATTGACTTGCTTTTCTTGAAAGAACTGGTTCTTGCCGAATCTTCGGTAACTGTCTTGAATCTTCATAAATTAGAGGGTTGAAATTTTGAAAACCCCTAACTTTGAAGAATTTGATTGTTGAACTTGGATCTTCATGATCTCTGACTGCTCTCTGCATCATTTTCTTCATCAAAGATCGACTTGAAAACTTCAGCTTCCCCTAAACATGTGAACATCTTCTTTGAAGCTCTTTTGAGGCTTTTGGAAACTTGTAAAGACACCAACAACTTCCCCTGAACAGTTGCTTTTCAGATGGAAGTCTTGTCCGGCTGGGTCTTTAACTTTGAGCAGCAGCAGCATCAGCAGCATCTTTCTATCATCAACCTGTCTGACACACATTTGAAAAAATATACTTCACCAGAAAATTGATGACTGGTCTTTGGGTTAGAAGGTAATTATCATCTGTTCAGTTGATTCAAATTAACATCATTTTAACCAAAAACCCTAATATAGATTACGGGTTTTCTATAAAACTTCCCCTGAACCCAAGACCTCTAAAGACTTCCCCTTATCTGATTACTTCCCCCCAGCTAAGGACTTCCCCTAAGATAATACATATTATCCTCGAGTTCCCTTTGGATACTATGTATTATGGAAGTCTTTTCGGATAATACTTATTATCCACCCTCCTTCCCCTAAAAATTTGTCAAGATCTGACGGAGGAAGTCTTTTCCTTTAGATAATAAGTATCATCCTCGAGTTCCCTTCGGATAATACTTATTATCCCATACTCCTTCCCCTAAAAATTTGGCAAGATCTGTCGGGGGCATATTGTCATGCATTAAAACCCATGAAAAACACATTTTGACTTCTCAAATCAACGTGGCCAACACCAAAAAGAACTTAACGACACACACACGAAAGATAAAAACTAAATAAACACTTACCAAACATGAGAAAGTTTACAAGGGATCAAACCGTATGAATCTGACTGAGGAACCCTTTTTAGCTTCAGTTACTCAACTAGTCCAGGTGATTGCCGATATGTTTGTCCGCTTTAAGCTAAACCCGTTTAATCCCAACCGAATGCATCATGCTTAATATAGTACAATATTACCGTCATGTTTAATTGTCCCCACACCCAAGCGTACACAGCAAAACCTACCCAACCTCAGAGTTTATTGAGGATTCACAAACCCCCAACTTGAGGAACCATGCAACACCGTTATGACTACCACTTATTTCATTAACCATCAGTTGGTGATCAGGTCGACCGCTAAGCACGCAAAGAAGACCAACTGAGTGATTATTTATTCTCTTTTCTTTTTCATTTTCTTTTTCTTTTTCTTTTTCCTTTCTTTTTCATTTTCTTTTGCTCTGTGGTGTTGTTAAGATAGCATAAACATGGCGTGTGAGAGAGTGAATACTAGGTAATTACCACTCTCAACCCATTTTTGCCGGGACTCAGTTTTTTAAACCATGCAACCTGGGATGGAAACTAAACATATATATCTTTTACGTTCACTGCACTTTCATTGGAGGTCATAAGTTTAGGTCGAGCCTACCGAGCATATCACCGTGGAGCTTGCCTTTCACTTCCGCCTTACGCGTGTCAGCCATCTCCAACCCAGACATTCATTTTACTTCCCCTAAACTTCTCAAAAACAAGACACAAACAATTAAAAATTGAAAAGCACACTATTTTTTAGGGGTCAACATTTTCATCTTTTCCATTTCTTCCCCTTGCTTTTTGATTTTTAATGTCACAATTTTGTGAACATCATTTTTTCATTTTTTTTAAACAATAAAGATAAAACACACAAACACACTTAAAAGAATAAAACACAAAATTTTGAAGACATCTGGCCAAGCTAACTTTCAAAGTATTGATTTTGAAAATTTTAGAAAATTGGGTTTCATGACATGCACACTTCATTACATTTGAAGTCAAACACATAATCAATCAACAGCTTAATTGAAACTTTAATGAAATAGGTTTGACTCAAAAGACCATTTGCTGCCTCATCATTCAAACAACCAAGTTAAGAACAGTACCTTTCATGCTGATTTTGACCTTTTACCTCTCAATGAGACATACCTTCCATTTATAGATTACTTGACATGACATGAAGATACGTCTCCTAAACTTGTGCCTGGAACAATCACTTATCAACAAACAAATTAGTAATAAAAACGTTAGTGATAATCCTCCTTGATCGTTCCTGCATAGAGTGAGAGATTAGTTAGCTAATAGTACCCAGGCCATTGTTTTTCTGGGTACTCCTGAGGAATCAGTGAATGAAATTTTTGTTTTAAAAACATTCCTTTTGAAAAATCAGGAAGTTGGGATGATTCGGTTGTAGCTGCATTAGCCTTCGGTTTCCAAGTTCCAGGTGATTTAACATTTGTTTTAGTCACCTTTGGAGTTGTGACTTTAGGTATTTCAACCTTCTTTGTTTTAGATTCATTTTTCAAAACAGTTTTAGTTACCTTGGGAGGGGTAACTTTGGGTTTCTCAAGCTTTGGTTGTTTTAAAATCGGTTTCTTCACCTGTTTTTGGAAATTTTGATAACTTGGAAAACTGTTGTTTTGATTTAAAGATTTTCTTTCAGCTTTGGCAGCACCCCAATGTTGATCAGAGGGTTTAACCTTAGAAGTAACAGTCTTCATTGCCTTAGGTTTTTGCACCATCATCGGCTTAGACTTCACAGACTCCTGAGATGAAACCCTTGGAGTTTTCGGATAATAGGGTTCATAGGGGCGATACAGACAGTTTCTAGCAATATGACCAGCAATGCCACAATTAAAGCAAGTCTGCTTCTTTAGATAGAAGTCAGACGTGTACCCATTTGACTTTGGTGGCTGATATGGAGCTGGTTTGCTCTGTGTCTGCTTCTTTGGTTTGACTGCAGCTTCAGATTTGACTTTCTGTTGGTTTGTCGTAGCCTGTGTCAAACCTGTCTTTACTATCTTTGTGTGTCACACCCCCAATTTCCACTAACGGAGTATAACCGTGTGGGGTGTGATCCAGACCAGGATCCAAGTCTTTAGTTACAACCAAGCCATAGTTAAAGGGGTAAACAGTCATGTATTACATTAAATAAATCAGAGTTTACATTTCACAAAAATCAGCGGAAGCATTAAAAGTTTACAAGGTTGTAGTTTAGTAAAAGTGATTACTAAAGCATCTGAAATACAATTTCCAAAAAAAAAAAAAAAAATTTACAAAGGGCAAGTACGGCCAACGCCCGTGCCATCCATGATCCTCCAAGCAACCTGAAAAGCATTCAACAATCAAGTGTCAGCCAAGGCTGGTGAGTTCACTAAGCGGTCTACCCGTCACAAGTAGACCTAAATTTTTTATGATCAAAGACAGGTACAACACAATCAATATCATAAGACCCGTAAATTTCCATATCGTAGGTAGCTAGCCTAATTTATGCACATTTGAATTGTTCGCAACCGAAGCTGACAATGTATAGGGGTTACCTATGGATTTGCCTTCCCGTGTCTTGAAAGACCACGGAGGGTAGGCTAACATTGGTCCCAGTCCGACCTCCAGTCGGGTTGGTGCATCCCGTGCACCGCTGGGCGGGGGTGTCAATCCCCAGTAGTACTACTCAACATTACCTAGCTATTCAATATTAACGGTCCGAAAGTAAGGACTTTTGCAGTTTAAAATCAACTCAATGTCACATATGATATTTGGTCGGAAAATTTACTTAGTAAGAAGTACCTTACCGTTGCGCGTTATCGTCCCTGAATGGACAAAACAAGTTATAGTAATGAACTCACCTTAGGGGGCACTGGTACACAGCAAAAGATTCAACAAGTCGGTCACACACAACCTGTTTGGGTAAATATGGCCTAAACGGGTTAGGAGATGTCGCGAGGACTAAAATAGCAATCTTAGCTCCTAAACATGTTTCATATAGCCACACAAGTCAAACAAAGCACACACAAGTCCCAAATTGGGAGAAAATCAAGCAATTGTAATTTGAGTCAAAGTTGACCCAGAAAGTCAAACTTCAAACACTTAACTAGTGGCATAGCTAAAATCCACAATACTTGGAATTAGATTCTTAAATTTTACAGGCATATACTACACATCATTTAGGAATTGTAGCAAGAAGAATCAACTAAAAATGTTGAGAAACGAAGAAGTTATGCACATCGGAAGTTGGCACATTTTAGCATTTAGCAAACTAGTCAAAGGAAATGGAAACTTGCATATCTCATTCAAAATTTGGAATTTATGAACCAACATCTCCAGATCTTACTTTTAATATATAAACATCATTTACGGATAGCAAACACACCATTAGAACAAGATTAACATGCTCAACCAAAATGAAAAGTCCACTTCTCACAGAAAATGACAGCTTTAAGTACCCGACTTGCAGCTGTGTTTTGAGTGACCAAACGGAGGTTTTAGAAGGTGTGCGAGTAGTCGTTGTAAAGCTAAGACACAATAATTTACTAGGGAAAAAGAATCAACTGATGTCGATGAAAATTGAGTAAGTTATGACAGCTGCAAGTTGACCAAAAATTCTGGTCAAAGCTGTTAGAAATTTCCAAGTTTGCCCATGACTAGCATTTCAATTTTATGCTAACATTTGATCAAATTAACACCTACCAACAAGTTTATAATCAACATAACACGTAATTTCTGTCATGAACAAGATCATACCATAACCATATCAAAATCTCATCATGTGGCTAGCAAATATGCACATTACAAGTTGACCCATTTTGCATAAAGTTAAGTAGTTTATGAAGATTTGAAAATGGCATAACTCACTCAAATTTTGGGTTTTAAACTTTAAATGCTCCAGATCCTACACTTAATATATATACCACAATTCCAAATAGCAAACACCTCAATATACTAAGGTTTACATGTCCGACCCGTTTGGAAAATCTACTTTTTAAGTTTCTTAACAGCTTTGCATACCAGTTTTGTAACAGCAGTTTGGGTGGCCAAACAAAGGCTTTAGAAGGCGTATAAATAGCCGTTATAAAGCTAAGACATCCTAGTTTATCATGCAAAAAGAACCAACCAATTTCGATTAAAAATGACCAAGTTATGGCCGTCACAAGTTGACCAAAAAATCTAGTCAAAGCTGTTAGGAATTTGTTGTTTACCAAAAACTCAAAACTCAACTCTTATGCTACCTAAAGACCATGAATCATACCCCAACACAATTACAAGCACATTAGCACATGAATTCTGGTTCTAACAAGTTTATAGCATATTCACACCAAATCCATAGCAATTTCTCCATTTCCAAATTAACATACAAGCTTATTGCATACTATCTCTATACTCAAACACCCACTAGAACTCAAGAACACATATAACACAAATCAACCCTTAATTTCCAGATTTAAAACCCATCACAAATCTGCCCTAAATCGTATACTAACATATCTTGAGCTAAATCAAGCTTCATGAGCATACAAACACTCCATTTAGCACATAATTGCATAAAAACACACATGCAACCTACCAATTTCGGATTTGGGGTCTTAGGGTTTACAAACCTTGAAGAGAAAACGTGAGATGAAGAAGATGAGAGGGAGATGGAGCTTCCTTGAGTGTTCTTGAGCCTTGATGAAGCTTAAAACCCTTGAATTTCACTTCCTTGGAGCTTTATTGCAAGAATTTTGAAGGTGTGTGTGGGTGTGGAGCGTGAACCGTGAAGAAGAGGGGGAGGGGAGGAAGAAGATGCGTGAATGAGGGAGGAGACTTGTTTGGGCAGATTTTGTTTTAAGGAATGTTACACATTTGGTCCCTCTAAGTTCTATTGTAAGCACATGAAGCCCAAAACACAAATAGATGGGTTTTTAAACCTAACACTAGTAAAATAAAACACTAGAAATATTTCTAAATGTTTTTAACTTATTTAACATGCAATGTTTAGTCGGGATAAGTATATTTATTATTTACGCATAAAAATTTCAATTTACGCACGAAGTCCGGTTTCGCATAAAAATGCAAATTTTACAAATAACACATAAGGTCACGAAAATAAGTTCACGAAACAAGTTACTAAAGTCAATTAGCAAGTAAGCATAAATAAATACGAAATCATTCAAATAACGGGTCTCAGGTTCGTTAACGGAACTAACGGAAAAGTTAACGGGGTTAATTTGGGAAGTTGCAGTTGTCACATTGTGCTTCCTTGATTCTTTGACGTTGAAGCACCATTCTTGCAATAACAACAGCAACTGCATGATCCAACTGAAGAAATGGGAGACACAGCTACTCCCTTGAGTTTTTCATTCTTTACTCCAGTTGTTGGCTTCATACTCGGATGCTTGATGGTGATCTTTGGCTTCTCAACTTTAGGTTCACTTATCACTCCATCGGTTATTCCCTTGAACTTGGAGGAGAAGGATGGTAAGTCATACCCAACATCTGGTTCTTGGTCAAACATGGATCCAGATGTCATAAAGATCTTCCCCTCAGGCCGTGTCGTCAAGATCACTTTTTCCCTTTTGACTTCGTCAATTACTTTGAAGCATGGGGTTTCAATCTTAGGGTATGGTTTCAACTCTATCCCAGCTTCATCAGACTTAGAATTGTGACACCTGTCATATTTCTGGCACTCAGCATCATTGTCTGATACATCCTTTACTCTCCCTTCACCATAAGTCATGTTTGCTTCATTATCAATTTCTTCTTGAGTCAAAGGTGTAGTTCCAACCAAGACACTATCAATAGGAGGAGCAGCTTCTTTATAATCAGACTCGGTTCGTTCAACTTGATCCTCACTAAGAAGTATTCCTATAATGTCTCTGGGAACTGGTGGTGGAATAATGCTGTTTGCAGACAGAGATTTATCAGACTTTTCTGACCCACACCCAGTTTTATCTTTCCCAACTTGGCCGGTCACAACGGCATGTGACAATTCCTTTCCAGCATCGAGCATTCTTTTGCTTCTCATTTGATTCGTATCAAGCTTCACTTGCAACTCATTGTTTTTATGCTTAAGGTCATCTATCTGCTTACTAAGCTCATCTATTTCTAACTTAGCGTTGTCATACAGATAAGCGTTCTCAGTTGCTAGTTTCCGATATTTCACTATGTCTAATTTCTGAGCTTTTACCTTCTCTTCTTTCTTTTGCCATCTACCCTTGAATGAACTTCTTTCACATTTTACCTCAAATAGTTCTGACTGAAAATTTTTACATATTTGCCTAAGTCCAGGAATTATACGAGCACAAGTAGGATTGGGGCATATCTCAGTATTGTCAACTTCAGCTGCGAAATCATCCATGTCCTCAACCATATTTCTTTTCTTCAACCACTGAACTCATTTTCTTACTTTAGGTATGCAGCTTCTGAAAATCTTGAAAAATCGGCAAAAAAGGCAAAAACACTATTCAAAGAATAGTGTCAAAAACTTAAAACTGAAAAATGGAGGCCTTCGGAGTGGAATTTGGGGGTCAAAACGAGCTCCCCTGGACTTAAATCTGGGGCTCGGTGTCACGAACGTCGTGTTAAAATTTGAGCTTCTAACTCCAAACGAGTCAAAAGTTACGTCCGTTTCCGTGAAAGTGTGAAATAGTGACTTTTTGCCGTAAACCAACCATGTTTACGATCGTAATCCCTGTTTACGATCGTAATCCCTGTTTACGATCGTAATCACCTGTTTACGATCGTAATCACCTTCAGTCATAAACACCAGTCATAAACTCAGAATCGGAATCTTAATCATAAACTCTGATAGTAAACTCCGATAGTAAACTCAGTTTATGATTGTGTTGGATCTTAAACCTTCAAATCTTGATCATAAACATTCATATCTTCAAGCCTTGATCATAAACCTTCAAATCGTCAAGCCTTGATCATAAACCTTCAAACCTATAAGCCTTGATCATAAACCTTCAAATCTACAAATCTTCAAATCTTCAAATCTTCAAATCTTCAAATCTTCAAATCTTCAAATCTTCAAATCTTCAAATCTTCAAATCTTCAAATCTTCAAATCTTCAAATCTTCAAATCTTCAAATCTTCAAATCTTCAAATCTTCAAAACTTCAAATCTTCAAATCTTCAAATCTTCAAATCTTTAAATCTTCAAATCTTCAAATCTTCAAATCTTCAAATCTTCAAATCTTCAAATCTTTAAATCTTTAAATCTTCAAATCTTCAAATCTTTAAATATTCAAATCTTCAAATCTTCAAATCTTCAAATTTTTTTTTGTGGAAAAAGCTTGAATCCAATATCGTGAGAACCTCGAATCTGTGATTCTTGGCTCTGATACCAATTGTAGGTCCTGAAAAACTCCTGAACACGATATTTTAATCACAAACGAGTGCGGAATCCTCGTTTATGATTGATTCAAGATAGAGAAGAGAAGAAACACGAAGAATACGATGATTAAACGTTAAAAACTTGATCCTTTGCACACAAGAAAACTTGTCGGGTACAAATACAGAATTGTAAACGTGATCCTCTCGGGTTTACGATCGTAATCACTCTGTGATCGTAAACACTCTTGGGCAGCTCCTTTCAATCGTAAATAGCCAACCTCAAATAAGGAGGTCAAGTGGTCTATATATAGACCACCATTGGGTTTACTATTGGGCCCCTTTTGGATCATAAACCCAATAGTAAACCTAAGCCCAATCATAAACTAGCCTAAATACAATAACCAAACTAGCCTATGATTCTAATGAAACCCTCTAAGCCTAGCTCAAACTATTTAATATTACAAGCCTCATAATCTAGCCTCAACATACGTCATCAGTTATCAGTCAGGCATAGTAATTAACAGTTTAAACAGCAATCATATCAGTTAATGCACATTAAAACTTAATTAAAAGTCAAATGAGAGAGGTTTGACCTAGGGTTTCGAACGAGGTGTCACATTACGGGTCAAAATGGTTTATGTCATGAACTAATTTTGTCTTCCATGGATTCTTAATCTTATGTTATGTATTTATGTACAACTGCATATGGATTTACACTTTCACACAAGTGATTAAGTGAAGCTTGCCTATTTAGAAGTCAACGTTCAGTAACTGGCATCTTCATATGCTATGAACATTTGGTTTCTTTGCATTGATTATTACAAGGTCATCAGGTCTAACAGAGGGTGTAATAGGTACGTAAGAAGCCGTTCGCTTAAATGCTTCTACAACGAGCGCATTGCGCGCAACACGCGCTAATGTGAACCTTGTTTAATATACATAAAATGCAAAAAAGAAAAAAAGTTCCATCCTCCATAACCTACCACCGCTATGCAGCCAAAAAAAGCATTCATATAATAAAAAAAATTGGTGTTAGTTGTCTAGATTTTTTTTTAACGGCAATTTAGCTCAGCGTGTATTGGGGCTGGTTACTCTGGACCTACCCACTGTCCCGAGTTCGAACCTCATAGCGAGGAAACCCGGGAGCGCCCCCTATTTGCACCATCGGGCGAGAACCGAGCAAGCCCGTAAACCCTCCTTTGTGACTCATGATCAAACAAGATAAAATGGCAAACTAATACACTGAACTGACAGTTTTTAAATATTGTATATATATACAATAGAGAACTTGGCATATGATTTTGTGCCATATTTTGTCCTTTTTTGTCATTTCACAAAAGAGATTTTATATATATAGATTGTTTACTAAAAATTTTATAATCGACGATTTGCTTTGATGGCTTCTTCTTATGTTTGCCTGGGTTAATTCCGGGGTTCGATACCCATGAGCCTTCGGTTTTTTAACGCCTTTTTATAGGTTTCCCCTATTTTCTTTTCCTCCTTTACAGTGCCACGTGACTGCAGACGTGTTTTCCTATTTTGATACGTGTGAATCAGCCTGTCTCTTAGACGTCGTAGCCTCTCTGAATCATTACTCCCTTCCTTTATTTTCTTCGAGCGTCAAAACTTACCTTCGTCTTCCTCTTTCTAACCTTATTTTATCTTTATCAGAGAAGAACGTGCGCGTGGGCTAACGCATATTCACCTTTATCCTTATCATTCTCGATTTCACTTTCATTTCATCTACGCCTTCATCTTTTCTCCAAGAAATCTGTTGCTCATCAACGAAGGTAACTTTTTTTTTCTTAATTTGTTTCCTGTTTTTATTACATCTTCAATTTCCTCTTGCATCTCTTTCATCTTAGGTTGTGCTGAAATTGGCAGTTCTTCACAATCGATATCTCTGGCTAATTCCTTACCGTTTTCATCTTTGCGTTCAGGTCAAGATTTGCGTTCGTCATCAGCGTAGGTTAGGGTTTATCCTTTATTTGTTTTCTAACGATTTACACGCTTGTGAGTCTATTAAAAAATTGCGATTGAGGTTACCTATTTTGTGTATAAGCACATAATTTACATGTTCAGTATCTTCTTTTGTCCTAGGTTATCCTGAAATCGCTTGCAAGTCAACCGGACGGTCTTTTACTTATTAAGATAACGATTTCTTTGTGAATTTTTTTTCTGAGATTTTGATTGATTATTGATTTGTTTAATTCTTGAAATCTTTGTTCTGTTACTGTTAGTAGAATATACAATTTATCTATAGGTTATAGAATGTTATAAACATAAAGGTGCTAAAAGGCCATGTGTTGTTCATAGAACCCTCTTTCAATTTTTCCATATGGTCTATTGCCAATACTGCTAAGGATGAAAGGGAGAGAAGAAATTTTGTACCGCAAAGTCTAGAAGAAGCTTCAAGAACCTGTAGAAATAAATAAGGAATACATAAATTCATTAAAAGTTACCCCTCTAGCCATGACAGAACATGAGAAACATAAGAGCGCATAGGATTATTGTTGTGTATCAAATAAATTTTTCTTTTTATTTTTTTATAAAAGAAAGGACCCACGGACAAGATTACAAGACTTTTCTCTGTAGCCCTCTGAATGTCTAAAACCAATTATAAGAATTTGAATGTCCATTTCTTAAGATATTCTATGTCAAAACCTGGACAGGTTCTTTTGGGGAATGAACTTATATAGAAATTATACACATACCAAGACTTATGCAACTCCTGCGCATTTCACAACCAACTGCGCTGGGATCGATTTGTTTAATATGATTCCATACATAACTTTTTTACTAAAGGAATGGAGCTACATAAAGGAGAACAGAATATGTATGTATGTATGTATGTATGTATGTATGTATGTATGTATGTATGTATGTATGTATGTATGTATGTATGTATGTATGTATGTATGTATGTATGTATGTATGTATGTATGTATGTATGTATGTATGTATGTATGTATGTATGTATGTATGTATGTATGTATGTATGTATGTATGTATGTATGTATGTATGTATGTATGTATGTATGTATGTATGTATGTATGTATGTATGTATGTATGTATGTATGTATGTATGTATGTATGTATGTATGTATGTATGTATGTATGTATGTATGTATGTATGTATGTATGTATGTATGTATGTATGTATGTATGTATGTATGTATGTATGTATGTATGTATGTATGTATGTATGTATGTATGTATGTATGTATGTATGTATGTATGTATGTATGTATGTATGTATGTATGTATGTATGTATGTATGTATGTATGTATGTATGTATGTATGTATGTATGTATGTATGTATGTATGTATGTATGTATGTATGTATGTATGTATGTATGTATGTATGTATGTATGTATGTATGTATGTATGTATGTATGTATGTATGTATGTATGTATGTATGTATGTATGTATGTATGTATGTATGTATGTATGTATGTATGTATGTATGTATGTATGTATGTATGTATGTATGTATGTATGTATGTATGTATGTATGTATGTATGTATGTATGTATGTATGTATGTATGTATGTATGTATGTATGTATGTATGTATGTATGTATGTATGTATGTATGTATGTATGTATGTATGTATGTATGTATGTATGTATGTATGTATGTATGTATGTATGTATGTATGTATGTATGTATGTATGTATGTATGTATGTATGTATGTATGTATGTATGTATGTATGTATGTATGTATGTATGTATGTATGTATGTATGTATGTATGTATGTATGTATGTATGTATGTATGTATGTATGTATGTATGTATGTATGTATGTATGTATGTATGTATGTATGTATGTATGTATGTATGTATGTATGTATGTATGTATGTATGTATGTATGTATGTATGTATGTATGTATGTATGTATGTATGTATGTATGTATGTATGTATGTATGTATGTATGTATGTATGTATGTATGTATGTATGTATGTATGTATGTATGTATGTATGTATGTATGTATGTATGTATGTATGTATGTATGTATGTATGTATGTATGTATGTATGTATGTATGTATGTATGTATGTATGTATGTATGTATGTATGTATGTATGTATGTATGTATGTATGTATGTATGTATGTATGTATGTATGTATGTATGTATGTATGTATGTATGTATGTATGTATGTATGTATGTATGTATGTATGTATGTATGTATGTATGTATGTATGTATGTATGTATGTATGTATGTATGTATGTATGTATGTATGTATGTATGTATGTATGTATGTATGTATGTATGTATGTATGTATGTATGTATGTATGTATGTATGTATGTATGTATGTATGTATGTATGTATGTATGTATGTATGTATGTATGTATGTATGTATGTATGTATGTATGTATGTATGTATGTATGTATGTATGTATGTATGTATGTATGTATGTATGTATGTATGTATGTATGTATGTATGTATGTATGTATGTATGTATGTATGTATGTATGTATGTATGTATGTATGTATGTATGTATGTATGTATGTATGTATGTATGTATGTATGTATGTATGTATGTATGTATGTATGTATGTATGTATGTATGTATGTATGTATGTATGTATGTATGTATGTATGTATGTATGTATGTATGTATGTATGTATGTATGTATGTATGTATGTATGTATGTATGTATGTATGTATGTATGTATGTATGTATGTATGTATGTATGTATGTATGTATGTATGTATGTATGTATGTATGTATGTATGTATGTATGTATGTATGTATGTATGTATGTATGTATGTATGTATGTATGTATGTATGTATGTATGTATGTATGTATGTATGTATGTATGTATGTATGTATGTATGTATGTATGTATGTATGTATGTATGTATGTATGTATGTATGTATGTATGTATGTATGTATGTATGTATGTATGTATGTATGTATGTATGTATGTATGTATGTATGTATGTATGTATGTATGTATGTATGTATGTATGTATGTATGTATGTATGTATGTATGTATGTATGTATGTATGTATGTATGTATGTATGTATGTATGTATGTATGTATGTATGTATGTATGTATGTATGTATGTATGTATGTATGTATGTATGTATGTATGTATGTATGTATGTATGTATGTATGTATGTATGTATGTATGTATGTATGTATGTATGTATGTATGTATGTATGTATGTATGTATGTATGTATGTATGTATGTATGTATGTATGTATGTATGTATGTATGTATGTATGTATGTATGTATGTATGTATGTATGTATGTATGTATGTATGTATGTATGTATGTATGTATGTATGTATGTATGTATGTATGTATGTATGTATGTATGTATGTATGTATGTATGTATGTATGTATGTATGTATGTATGTATGTATGTATGTATGTATGTATGTATGTATGTATGTATGTATGTATGTATGTATGTATGTATGTATGTATGTATGTATGTATGTATGTATGTATGTATGTATGTATGTATGTATGTATGTATGTATGTATGTATGTATGTATGTATGTATGTATGTATGTATGTATGTATGTATGTATGTATGTATGTATGTATGTATGTATGTATGTATGTATGTATGTATGTATGTATGTATGTATGTATGTATGT
>JBCNJP010002093.1:0-2500 GCA_039602395.1 Deinandra increscens subsp. villosa | reverse complement strand
GCCTGGACCATCTACCGACCCGTTGGAACGTGTCTATACTAAAGCAGAAGTAGATGCGATGATGGCAAAAGCGGAGAAAAAAGTAAAGAAAGAAAATGACTACCTCAAAAGGCAAATCCAAGGTTTCGAGAACGGTTTGGTTGCAAATAATATTTCCTTTACGTGGGAGGAGGAGGAGGAGAGGAGGAAGAGGAAGAGGAAGAAGAAGTGATCCTTGCTCTCCTTAGGTGTTATCGTTAGGATGTTATCTTAGCTATGCTTAAGTGTTATCGTTAGGTTGTTTTAAGACTTATGGCATTTGTCGTTTTTATTTGTAACCTAAATATGTTTGCATCATCGGACTTTAATTTGAAACGTTATTTTGTTGATGTTGCTATTGTGGATTTAAGATTGATGATGTTTTTGAGTTGGAATAGGTTGAAAGAAAAACAGGTTTCGACCCGGAAAAAAATCTGGGCGGGAAGCTACATTTACAGCAAGCTGCTGTTGCAAATTAGGCATACCTATTGTGAGGACTTTGCCCTCACCATATCCTTTTGACAGGATTTTTTTATATTTTATTATAAAAAATAATAAGATCTATTGTGAGGACGGAATCCTGGCTATAACGTATTTAAAATTAATTTTAAAATCTTATTACAATTAACTGTATAACGTAATGTATAAATGTATTTATACAATTTATTATACGTATGTAATATAAATAAAAAGAGAATAATTTAATTTTTTAAATATAGATTACGTTGTAGAGGCTAGATTATGAGGCTTGTAATATTAAATAAGTTGGGCTGGGCTTAGAGGGTTTAATTAGAATCATAGGCTAGTTTGATTATTGTTTAGGCTAGTTTATGATTGGGCTTGGGTTTACTATTGGGTTTATGATCCAAAAGGGGCCCAATAGTAAACCCAATGGTGGTCTATATATAGACCACTTGACCTCCTCATTTTAGAGCTTGAGTTTACGATTTCTGGAGTTGCCTTTGGTGTTTACGATCATAAACTCGATAAGAGAGACCCGACAAGTTCTCTTGTGTGCAATATCTGGTTTTGATTGTTTAATCATCGTTTTCTTGTGTTCTCTTCATCTTTCTTCTTGAATCAATCACCTACGAGGATTCCGCACTCGTTTGTGATAGAATATCGTGATTAGTTGTTGATCTCGGACCTACAATTGGTATCAGAGCCAAGAAACAAGTGTTTCGAGGTTCTCACGATATTGGATTCAAGTATTTTCTGGAAAAAGGTTGAGTTTTTGAAGGATTGAAGCTGTTTGGTGAGTTTACGATCGGAGCTGCTGCTGTTTTGAAGGTTTACGATCAGTTTTTCTGGGTATTCTTGAGTGTTTACGACTGGTGGACTTGAAGATCTTCATCAGATACGTGTTTACGACTTCAAGCAACGATTTTTAAGCGTTTACGATCGTACTTTTGGGTGTTTACGACATTTCCTGGTCGTAATCGACGTTTACGATTTTGCCTTACCGGAATCTCGGAGTCGGAATCAGTGTTTACGATCTCGTGTTATCGTAACAGAGTTTACGATCTAATTGGATCGTAATTGGAGTTTATGATTAGACTTAATCGGAATCAACGTTTACGATCCGGTGGTCGTAATCAGGAATCGGAATCTTAGTTTACGACTGCTTAAGGCGGTTAAGTGTGTTTACAATTTCAGGCTTGATCGGAAACATAGATTACGATCGTAATCAGTTACCTTGGATCGTAATCAAGTTGTTTGGATCGTAATCGGGTTCTTTTGATCGTAATCAGTATTTGTGGACGTTTGGACGTTAATAGCTTTTGCATTTTTAATTTGTTGAAGCGTTATCAAATATTGAGATCACGATAGTTTTTGCGTATTGAATTGTTGAATCATTTTCATACATCGAGATCATGGAAGATGCGTATGATATGATTTGTAACTTAACCAATTTTTTGTATCGTTTATGTGCTTGAGTTTTTGGATTGTTGAATCATGATTTACGAGTTCGTTTCTCTAATTCAATATTGTTGTTGTGTTTTGTAGTTTGATACGTAATGCGTTTAAATTGATTTTCGAAGCTGGTGTTGCATGTGTGATATTTTAATATTGTTTTTGCATGATGTGTAAATGACATCTTTTCGTAATGTATAAGAGTATATTTGTGTGATTTTGATCATATAGGTGCGTGATCATTATAATTGGTTCACTCACAAGCATATGTATGTATATGTAACACCCACCCACCTTTAAGGCCTATTATTAGGTAATTAAAAGGCGTCCTAGAAAATTTTCTTAGATAACAAGCGGTTTTCAAAGTAAGAACCGTTAAACACCCAAAACATTTGAGTTTAATTACATCCACTTGAGTACCCTGTATTCATATCCATACATAGGTGAAGCTTTGTGGAGGGGCCGGGGTCCGCCACCCCCCTCTGGTTTTTCGTACAGTAGTATTAATTTTCATGGTTTTTTTTTTAAAAAAATATAGAGAGAGAATCACCCCTCTAAAATTAACGCC
>JBCNJP010002092.1:0-18000 GCA_039602395.1 Deinandra increscens subsp. villosa | reverse complement strand
GCGAAACTACAGTTTCGCTCGGTAGTTTCGCTAGCCTACCAAAAGTCAACATTACAAAGGAAACAAAGCTATACAAACAAGCTAAACAAAATAATGAACTCCTCCATACATTGATCTTCAATATTCCCCCTAGGGAGGGATTCAGCCTCTTGATCTTCATTTGTCAGCTCCGGCTTCAGTTTGGTTCGGCTCCTTGTTCAGATCTAGAGTCCCTGATTCTCCCGAAATAATTGACGTGTCAGCAACTGGGACATTATCTTCAGATTCCCCCACAATGATTGTTTCAGCAGCACCTGGGGCATCGGACTCTGGTTCCCCCAAAGTAATTGGCTCTTCAGCAACGGGGAGCTCAGTCTTTGGTTTTGTGATTTGTTTAGAAGATTCTCCAAGACCGCTCAACGACTTGTTCATCTGGTTCGCTAGATCCCTGTCTTCTTCCATCTTATCTTCATTAGCCTTAACTTTCAGTGCCAAATCTTTGATTTCTTTGATAATACCTCGGGCTTTGTTGGCGACTCGCATAAACAAGTTTGCCTCATCTGCCGTGTCGTCTCCAGCCCCATATCTAATATGATTTTAGCACAAAGTCTTCAAGTCGTCATTACTGAAAGAGAAGACCTCCATTGGGTCGAACAACCTAATCTCAGCGTCTTTTCCAATTCTAATAACAGCTTCACCAGTGTTATTATCATAAAACCACTTCTGGAATGTTTGCAGCCTTGACAATTGTTGATCAGGAATTCTGATTCTGCTCATAGTTTTTGCTGGCTTGAACTTTAAGGAGACCTTCGGCATCCCAGTAACTTCATCAATTTCAGTTGTTGACTTCATCCTCTTCCCCTTCATAAATCCAAACGACACAAAGTCGTCCTTTGCGGCCTGCTGAAGCATTATTCTCAGATTTGTAGCCCTGACGCTTTTGTCTTCATCGATGAGGGGAAGCTCTACCAACCTCCTCAGATCCCATCTGGGCAAGGTCTTGAAATTTTCACGTTTGCGAATATAGGTAATGCTACCCCCTCTTCTCTTGATCATAAAAGCATGCACAGACTCACTGAATTTCCAGCTAATGATGTGTCTATCCGACTCTTTTCTTCTAGGCTGAGCCATGTTTTGAAACAGAGGGGTTTGATCTTCAAGCTCAGGTTTCTTAAACCATTCTTCTCTGTTAAATTCAAGAACTTCTTCACTTATGGAACTTATCTTTGCTTGATAAGTGAGAGATTGTTCTTTCCAAGTATAGCTTTCCGGCTCTGTGTGATCATCAATATCAGCCTCATCTTCACTTTCATCGATCAAATGGAATTTAGCTTGGACGATCTCAGGCTGTTTTTCTGATTCAAAGCTGTAGAGATTTACGTCACTCACATTAATATTATCAAGATCTTCAATATTTACATCACCACTACCACCAGCATCATTTACACCTGAACCACTTGCACCCAATCCACCAGTTCCACTACCGCCAGCTGCTTCAGTTGTAACCTTTGAGAAGTCAGTCATTGAATCAATCTCGGCATCACTCATCAGGTTTGGCATATTCAGGTGCTTTTTGCACTACTACAAAAACTGGCTTTCTTGACGTGCATTGCGCGTCAAGAAAGGGCCTTCTTGACACGCAAATGCGCGTCAAGGATGCGGGGGTCAAGAAGCTTCTTGACGCGCAAAATGCGTGTCAAGAAGCTCTTGACGCGCAAACGATGACGCGCATTTTATGACGCGCATTGCGCGTCATAAAATGCGCGTCAAGGAAGCCCCAGTCATAAATAAAGATGACACGCATTTTTGCGCGTCAAGAATGTAAAATTAAAAATAAAAAAAATATTTTTAATAGGATCACTAATTTCTACATTAAATAAAAAATTACCTGATATTACAAAATAAAATACACTTATAGCAAAATAATGCATTTAATATATATAGCAAACCAATATGTTTCATACATTGAGATATATATATATATATATATCGATCTTCGTTATTCCCATAAATGTCAATAAAACTCATATTTGTTTAAGTAGTACTTGCACATATCTTCACTTGATAACAAGATCCTGCCTTTCTAGCTCCTTCCTCGATGAAAACATGTTAGAACATCAACATTGATTTCCTGTGATATATCAAACCAAACATGAATCAACTTTGATATTAATATGTAACAGCCATGGCTAGGATTCATGAATCAAACATTGTATCTGGTCTTTGTTGCCAGCTGTTATGTTAATACTTGAATTTGGTCCATTTGAGAAAATAAAAATAACTCCAACACATGCATGCATCTTACCTGAATCTGGTCTTTGTTGCCAGCTGTTATGTTTGATATAGTCCAACAAGCTTCCTTTTTAATGCTCTTTTTCTGATTCGTGGACAATATTCAGAAGACATGGCAAAGCTTGATGATTGATGATGCATTGAAACACATTCAAACGGAAAATCATCTTGGTTAACCAAAGCAAACACAATATCAGAACTTCACATTCGGTTTATCCTCGCATCACATATGCTCGGAAAAAAGAACAGAATTAGTCAACAAACCTCAAGATTTCACAATTAGTAATCTTTTGAATTAAAAGGATTATCATAATCATTACCCATCTTGTTCATGTCATCTTCAAACTGCAAAGTGGAAGCAGAAACTTGAGTTTGACTTTGGACCTGCAAAATAGGATTCATGCAACATTGGATGTCCTGATTACATGTGCTGGTAACTGCATACTGGGACCAGAAAAAAGAAAGTGGTGTAAAGGCCTATATAACATGTGCATATTGACTCCTATACAAGGTCACATCTGTGGCTCTATACAGACCCAAATGAGGAAGATTTCAAACATGGGTCTCCTGCTCTTTGGTAAGAGAACTATGGTTGATAATTAACATTTGGTTTCTTTAAATATATATCAATCCAGTAAGTTAGCATACACATTATTCTAACCTTGATTTCCATTTGACGTTTTTGTATCTCATCGACAAATAACTGCTGCACATTATGCGCTTTCGTTTCTAACTTTACATGATTTGAGTGACCTGCAGTAATGACCAAGAAAAAATAATTCCCAATTAAAACTTGTAGCATTCACTTAAGCTCTAACATGTACCATTCCAAAAAATTTCAGAATCCCTTACATCTAAAGTAAAATGAATTCATCATAAGCATGTAGCATTCACTTAAAATCAAGAACTGTTGGCACCTGAAATAATCAGTTTCATAAGGTCATAGAATAAGGGTGGGTTTATCTTAATGATGTAGCGCTAGAACGAACAAAAACAAATATATAAATTTCCCAAAACCATGCCAATTTTATGAAATGTATGCATACCAAGACTCATCCAAAATAGCAAGGATTCCTCCTGGTTTCTGAAGCAATAAAAGAAAACTCAGTTAGATTATAAAGGGGCATAACACAAGCTGCAAATTCTCAAAACACAATCCAAAAATAATCTGGAAATAGACTATTAATCTGGAACATGTATTTTACCTTCTCAATGAGATCTAGAATATCTTGATTGTCCACAAACTCTATGTAGCTCTAATCAATTTCCTCCTTAGTATATTCTTCTTCCTCCATCTTGAAAACATGCTGATGACTAGAAATTAATATACCAGCTATTAGCCTTTAACATCAAATTAAACATACCTTCCATTTTAGATATATGTTTCCTCATTTTTCTTTCACAGCCTCTGCAGCGCAGTGGCACTTTTAACACAACCACCTGCAACCATTATCATTTTATTACCATTTTTTCTATGTACAATAAATCCCACCTGAACTAAAAGGACAATATATATGTGTGTAAAATTATAATGTAAAGAACAAATTAAGCTGTATTAAATGTGTCATCACATTATAATGTAAAGAACAAATTAAGCTGTATTAAATGTGTCATCACATGTAAAGAACTAATTAGTTTAAGAAACAGCAGACTGTGTCTTCAAGTTATTTGTAGTCTGAAACTAAAAGGTTATAACTGATTAACAGTTAGAGATTGACCTGCTGCTGCGTTATATTGTTAATTTTGATGTTTTATATATTGTTATATCAAATTAGAGGTTTTGATTATATCATTAAAATAGCTACTCTCCAATAGTTATAAATCAAACAAGTACTGATTATATCAAATCAGAGGTTTTGATTATATCATTCCTGTTCTTATCGAGATCGAGATATCAGCATGGAAATTTTGTGTTCTTAATAACCAGACTTTTATAAAAATTAGGACATAAACATAATATATAAGCTATAATAACCAGGCTTTTATAAAAATTAGGACAGAAACACATCGTTTCCACAAGTTACCATTTACTTGAAGCATCCCACACATCAAACATCCTTTTCAAGAAATTTTGTGTTCTTAAAATCTGAAATGACCGCCTGCAATAACTTGCAAACCAATATAATCGCATATGTAACTAAAAACTGAAATACAACATTCGCACATGTAAACCTGCAAAACAGTTTGATTATAATTCATAAAATGATTCTTATAAGTCATAAAAAAGCAGGAATAAAGGTCAAATGAGTTGAGTAGACCTGGTGTCTCCAAAATGTGTTTTCAAGCCTCTTTTGTTATCATATTTAACAATCTTGCATTAGCTGAAGCAACTTGACTATTATTCAATCAATCATGTAATTAAAACAAATACAAAATACTCATCTTTGTACCTTGATTATGGGTACTTACAAGTCGTGGAATCACCACTTCCAGGCCTCAAGCAAATGCCTAAAGCCACCGATTCGGTTTCTGTATGTTCTTGAGAACTTTTAAGGTGCAATACGCATGTCACTGATTCTGCAACAGGACAATATTTTCTAAATAACCTACGAAAACTTAATATTCTTTAGTAGATTAGATTATTAAGATAAAGAAAGAACAAACCTTCACACGGAAGTCAAGACCAGTTAGATTACCTTGAAAAACTTCGTGTCCCTCTCATAGTCAAGACCAGGGGTGCATTTTGCAAGGTCATGAGCAAAACCTATAATTTCAAAAGTAACTTATGCCAGTTCGAGCTGTTTTGCCAAAGAACCAGATATCAGCCCTACAGAAATTGTCATGAAATATACATTAGCTAAAAAGAATCAGATATCAGCTCTGCTGTTATGCCAAAGAACCAGATATCAAGTAATATTTTTTAGCTAAAAATAGGATTCAGACAAATGGGTTGGAAATCTTCTAAAGTAACTTTATTGTAAACATCCATTTTTCTTACAATTATAATGCTAATGGGTCAAATGGGGGTGAAAGTACCTCAAAGCCTATTGCAATATGTATAGCTAATGACTTTAATCTTGAGAGGTTACAAATCTATAGAGCCTCTATTGTTGAATCATTTGTCCAGAAGCAACCAAAGAGAGTCCACTCAACAGCTGTTTGAATGACAATCAAGGAAAAAAAACACATCTTCTCATCATAAACACATGATTAAGATAATATCTCATTTTTTCATCTTAAAAAACAAATTTGACAACAAGATTCAAAGAGAGACAGGACCAGGAATGTAAAATCGAGAAGGAACCAACCTTTATCAATGTCAACATCATCAAATATCACTATTGGACTTTTTCCACCAAGTTCAAGTATAACAGGCTGCCATGTGAACAGGGTATGGAGATAATACAATAATAACAAAATCCAAGTAAAACCAAAGACTACATGATGTTAGTGAAGAACTGATCCAAGCTTTATGTTCATATAACCAATGTTATTTTCTTCCTTCTTCTTCACACTATCACTAAAAATTGAATTGAAACAGATTTTGAATAACAATGAGTAACAACTTACAACTTACAGAGATGCCAATTTTGATGGTTTAAGTGTAGCTGCTCATCCAGCTGCAAGTGCAGGAGCAACTTTCCATGTAGCCATCAGCAGAGGGTAATTCCTGAAGATTAATAAAATTAAGTTGGGGGAAGGAGGCGTACCAGATTTTAGGGCAAAATGCCGAGATGAGATGGAGGCGGCGGTGAGATTGAGATTGAACACATTTTTGTTCTTGTAAATATCAGCGGCGGCGTGGACGACGGTAGAGAGGCGGCCGGCACAGAGACGATGGAGGGCGGGCGGCATAGATACGGTGGAGAGGAACGATTTGGGATGATTGATAGCGAGGAAGAGAATTTGGGATGAGTGATGATGATCGAATGTGGGAGGGCGGGGGGGGGGGGGAGGGAAATTAGGGCAAAAAAGTTTGACGAATTTTTAGGCGGGAATAAATAAAAAACGACACCAGCTTCTTGACACTCACATTATAAGTGTCCTCCGTGTTTTTTTTTTTGAAATATGACAGAAATTCTTGACACTCAAAAATGCGCGTCATGAATTTATAGAAATTACCTATAAATGACATTTTTTTTGACACTTCAGTTTTTGCACGTCAAGAATTATCGAGTGTCATCGTTCGCGTGTCAAGGAAAGCAGTTTTTGTAGTAGTGTTGGTTATATAGACACCTTATGTTTGTTTACAAGTTTTTCTCCAAAAAGCCAAAAATAGAGTCTTGTTTTTGTGTAAAATGTAAATCCAAAAAATAGAGTTTTCATTTTAAGGGGGAGAATTGTAAGTAAGGGGGAGTAATTGAGAAAATGCATGGTATGGGGAGAAGGTGAATACATGCAAAATATATAAGGAAGGAAGGTGAATACATGCATAATTGTGAGAAATTGATCATTGGGAAATGATGGTACATTGGCATACGTATCTGACTCATGGATAGAGTAGATGAAAGAGCCATAAGATCATTGTTTGATGTGCATGGTAGGCTCGACAAATCAGAAAGTATTCAGATGTGATATACACTAAATACTAATGCTTGACCATGTGGATAACATCTTGATGCGTATTTCATGACACAAAAAGAAAATAAGTGTGAAATTCAAAATGAGAAGTCACTGTGTATACATGTTTTCATTTTGCAAAGATTTAAACTTGTTTGATTTTCTTTATTTTGTCAAACGATCGGACTTTCTCTGCGTGTCGAAAGACCGACCTGATTGTTGTTCGTTTGACGTTCTGCTTTATTTTCTTTGGTGTTTCGTATAACTCATCGGACTTTCTCTGCGTGTACGGAAGTACCGACCTGATTGTTGTTGAGTTATACAACTTCAACTTGTTTTATTTTCTTTATTTTGTTAAATCCGAGGCCTTATCTGCGTATCGAAAGATCGACCTTAAGGTAGACGATTTAACGTTCTTATTTCTTTTTGCATGGAACACAGTTGACTGTATCATGAAAAATGTTATGCGTTGTGAAATTTCACAAATGCTATCACACAAAAGGAAAAGAAAGAAAAAACAGGAAATGTCTGAATATGTCTGATAGTGTGGGGTACACTGGTCAATGCAAATCTAATCAATACCTTAACATATCCAGATGTTATGAGTATGATTCTGTTTGAGCTTAAGATGGACAAATTATACCAGCAATCGGCATGACTTGTGTGCTTCAATTAATTGAAATTGAAGTGTAGTTCAGTGCGTTATGATCAATATGATCCCGTATAGTGATCTTTCTCATACCAAAAATAGTGTCTGATTCTGTATTACGATTTCATTTCATATCAAGAAAAGTACAAAAAGATTTTTGGTGTGTTTTAATATAAACTTTCAAAAAGTCAAAAAGATTTTGTTTCTGCTTTATTTTTGATCTGATCAACACGTGATACAAATCATTTGTTTCAAAATCATATCTTGGAGTCTCAAAGAGACATTTTGCGCCAAGATTATTTAAGTTTGATGCAGGATGCTGTAGTGCAAGATATCATCAATTTCAAGTCTTCTGAAGCTGTTGATAAAGACCAGAGATTTATAGAATGTCATCAAGTATTCAAGATTGAGCTACGATCGAGTTGAGGAGGAGTTTGTTCGAAGATTCATCTCATTGGACGAACGAGATCTTAACTTGAGGGGGAGCTTGATTGAAGATACAGTTTTGATGATGTTGAAGAAATTAGAGGAGGATACTGCACACGACGAGGGGGAGTTTGTTGATACATGAAATGTGCGTCGTGTGAAGTATCAAATGAAGACCAAGTTCAAGCCAATATAGGGTTGGCCGAACCTGGTCCGAACCTGAAGTTCGGACCGGCCGAACCTGGGGTTCGGAGGGAGTTCGGCCAGTCGTATATATATAGTTGTTTGGTCTTTGTGTTTAGTAGTTCTGAGCGTGCGAGATCTCTTAAGTGTGTGTTTCTGAGTGTGTTTCTCTGAGTCTGATTCTGAGTGTTTACTGATTGTAATTGTTCTCGTTTGATCAATAAAACAATCGGTTAATTACGTTTCGATGTCCGATTAGCTAGATCGAGTAGACGATCCGATGCTCACGCATTTTCAGCTGTCAAAGAGTTTATCACTTTTAAAAATGGTTCAGTTGACTTAGTCCTGTTCCTGCCATGACTACCCTACATCAACTAACAACATATTCAATGAGGTTGAAGATCTGATACAACACACGTCAAGGATAGGCCTTGCTTCCGTACCTGTTTGGACGGGGCTTTCCGTAGGGGAGAAGCTCTTTCTCGGTGGCGAATATCTCACTCGGAGACTTCATGAGTGGTGTGAATTTATCAAAGCGATTAGTCGTTCCTGAGGAAGCTTCTTGGGCCCTTTCCCCTCTGGATCTGTACGGTGATGCTAATGGCCTCTTCTCTGGGGTCCCTCGAGTTCTAGTTTGGGGGCCTCCGTTCCGGGAGTCCATCCTTCCCTTCGGGTAGGGTCTTCCGTTATCCCTTTTATGTTGGTGCAAAATATGTGTGTCGTGTGTGTATCAGTTAGTCTCGTTAGTATTGTAAGTTGTTTCAGTTATAATAGTTAAATTTTGTATAGGGTAGAAAGTGTCAAGTTGGCATAGTTGAGGGACTTGGATGACAAATAAATGTTTGTCATATAAAAATATGCAACCTTGGATTCAAACTAACGGAAATCAAAAGAATCGGAGGTCCGGACTATTGCCGAATTTGATCCAAAGTGCAACCGAAGGGAGGCCGAACCTCAAGTTCGGCTCTCACAAATTGGATCCCATATATATCTGTGTTTTGGAGTTCAGATAGGCAGAGATCTCTCATAACCGTTTTTCAAGATTCGATTTCTAGAGAGGGGAGTTTTCGATCTTGTTTTTATTGAGAGAATTTGTTCTAGATCGTGATTCGAGACTATAAACGAGTTAAAATCATGTAATCCTTGTTGAATCAGAGCTATAAACCGAGTTATATTTACGTTTTTGTGTTCTTGAGTTCGGTGAACTTTCGATCTCAATTTCGGTGTACAAATCACTAGATCGGGACGAATCGAGTTTTCATTTTGGTTCCCCATTCCTTGGCTTTCTGCCCGTTTTCATTTCCTCTTATGTAGGCCAGGACACGGTCCATGAGAGCATCGAACGTTGCCGGGAACTCTTCTCCCAACTTCTCGCACAACTAAGAGTTTCGGACGCCCTATACGAAGCCCCTTATCTTCATTACTTCTGGCACGTCCCTGATGTACATGCTTTCTTCTATGTAGTGATTCATGAAGGTTTCCAAATTCTGTTTATCCTTCCTTCTGATGTGGAGTATTTTGTTGGGGTTTTTTGTTGTCTTCTTTTGCTGGCTGAAGTACCTGAGGAACTTTTCCCTTAACTCCTCGTAACTGTTGACGCTCTTGGGAGGCAAGGTGTCAAACCAAAGCCTTGCGTTACCCGACAAGGTTAATACGAACATATGACACCATGTGGGCAAGGTCCAGGCTCCTACAGTCCGTGCAGCCCGGATAGCATGTAAGTGATATTTCGTGTCCTGAGTCCTGTCGTACTTACTCACTGAAGGAGGCAACCTGATCTTTTGTTGGATCGGGGCTTCAGATATCCTTTCCGTAAACTTGGAAGCATCCCGGAGATCTGATGGTTTGTATGGCACAACCATGGGGTCCACTTCTTTGGTCTTGTCTCCTTCGTCGAGGACCTTTTGGGTACCCTTTCCTTTGGTTCTTTCCTCTAAGGCCTCCAGTACCTTTATCACCAGATTTCCTACTTCCTCAGGGTTGGTGTCCGCCACCTTTGCTTTTACTTGTTTTGGCTCATCATCGTCATGAGACTCATCGTGATCTGAATGACCTTCGTCATAATGACGTAATAGGATTCTCGGCGACACCTCCCTTCCATCATCCTTTTCCAACTTGAACAGGCGAACCTTCAATGTCTCTCTGTTGTTCTTGACGAACTCCGGAGTGATGATTCTTTCTTTCGGAACTTTCTTTCTCGTGTCGGACACAAGAGTGAATCGTCCGGGGTGAGGTCGATGGTGCTCTGGTCAGTTACTCTGGCGTCTTAAAGCCTAGCGGAGGAATGACAACGTCACCCTCATCCGCCATTTCCACTGAAGTGTTTCCCATTGAGTGGTTTTAGACTAAGTATGTGCTGGTCCCATAGATGGCGACAATGTTGCGTCCTAGAATCACGAGGGTGGTATTCTTTCTGGTTAGCGACTTTAAGATGTCTTGAGTGATGCTAGAGTGTCCTGCAAAACAAGAAACACCGTTAGCCTCGACACGAAGGGCCCCGAAGGGGGTCTTCGTGACCAAGCTCCGGCGTGAGAGTAATAGTTTCTTCGCCGGAAGTATGCCGGAATTGTCGAAAGAGAGTTTGAGAGTGGAGAGAACTTACTTCTTTTCCAGCTTACCTTTTCCTTTTATACTGGAAGCCATCGTGTCTGCATTTAATGCTGCAGGGTGCATTTAATGACCCAGACGTGCAACTTCTCCGTCCAACAAGGAAGACTGTTTGTACGAAAGCCCTTCCGTGATCCAGGAAGCCCGTCCCTGGCTCCCCTTGTCCTTTGAGGTCGTCACATCACCGTTCGCCTAATCCCGAGGCCGGTGCTAGTCCCATCCTGTCAGAATTGTACCTTCAAGGAATACTTTAATTCCTTTTGTTCTCATGCATGCCCTTCCTTCCAGATGCTTCTCCTTCAAGCTTTGGTTGTGTCCTTCTTTGAGTCTCTGTCCTTCTCCGAGGCCATTCATGGGTATATCCCATCACCCGTTATCAATCAGGATCCTGCGAACAAAATGGTTAGCAATATATAGAGTAACTACAAGACTATCATGGCGGGGATTCTTCAAAGACTTTATCTTGAGTCAGGGTTGATGTCCGGATAGGTCTGTTGCCCTGTTCCGATTTGGATTCCTTAGCATGTTTCTTGGCTGAGGAATAGGAGGTACCACAGATGTCTGAGCCTCCTGATATGAAGTTGATTATCTGAGCATCCTGGGGCAGAGAACCTGCTCTTTGAGGGATCTTGTCAGCTTCTTGAGTCCATATATTCTTTCTGCCTAGCAATTCCTTGAGATGCCCCTTGATGAGCAAGTAATCGATTTCGTTTCGAAGTGCTATGCATTCGTCTGTTAGATGGCCAAAATCCTCGTGGTAGGCACACCACTTGGTTTTGTCTTTCAAGGATCCTTGCTTGTCATTTTTTCTAGTCCATCTTATTTTTTCACCAAGATCCTACATTGCACACATTAAGCCCCCAATATCAACAGAAAAACAATACTAATATACCTTAGGATACTCTTCCTCGTCATCATCTTGGTCCACATCATTGACATTTTGGTTGTCTGTTTTGGAATATGGCCAGGATCTATACGGCTTCCCGGGGGATTCCAACTTCTTTCCATTAGGATCATATTTAGGAATATCCATCCTTTGGTGAGTCCTTTTGTCGTCTTCTAGACGGATAAACCTCAAAGCCCTGCTGCGTACATCATCAAGGTTCCTACAAGGAGTCATGACGAGGTCATCATAAAAATGGGAATCCTTAGAGAGCCCCATTTTAAAAGCTTCAACGGCTGCTGCCATATCCAGATGAGGAATCTCAAGGGATTCTTGCCTGAATCTAGCGATGTATTCTCTGAGCGGCTCATCCGGTTTTTGGACTACTCGATATAAGTCGCCTGTGAGCTTCTCAAAGGTTCTACTGCAAGAAAATTGATTGTTAAACGAGTTTACCAGATGAGAAAAAGATGTAATTGTGTTAGGAGGAATGCTAAGTAGCCAATTTATGGCGGGTCCTGTTAAGGTTGAACCAAAGCCTTTGCATAGACAGGTTCCTAAATTTCTATTGGAATGAGATTGATATCCATGCTCTCCCTGTAATGTGCCACGTGCTCTTCAGGATCCGTGGTTCCATCATAAAGCTTCATGCTTGGAGTTTGAAAACGCTTTGGGATCTCAACTTGAAAAATAGGCCAAGTGAACCTAGAGGTCTTGTGGCTTTCCAATGGAACCTCAGAACTAGGTTTCAGGATCCGTGGAACACTCGATATCATTTCCTTAAACTTCTGGAGCTCCTTAGCGATACTTGGGTGAATACCTGCATCATAAGAAACAACGTGGTTATAAGCTAATAGAATTGAGTTGGACACCTTACCTGGGTCATGATTCTGGACTAGGATCCTAGGACCATATCCATTTCTCATTGAGATGCTCGGCTCTGTAGTGGCTGATGTATGCATGGGAATGAAGTCACCATCATGTACTTCTGAGGAGCTGGTCCTCAAGGCTCCTGCAGAAATAGAAAGGTTAGAGTGTTGATATCCCTGGGAGTTCTGACTTCCTGGATGGAACGGATATCCCTGAGATGGGGCAACTAAGGATCCCAGTGATAATGGAGTCCAAGGATCTTTGGAGCGTGGCTGCGAGGATTCTAGTGGGACGGCTCCTGAGAACCAAGCAGTAATCCTAGCATATTTGGCAGCCTGAGAAGTCATTGTAGGGGCTGTAGCGAAACCTGCTGCCGATTTGTAATTGTAGCGGGTTGGATCTGAGGATCCCGAGGCATTTAAGTCAAGATGCATGGGAAATAGTGGACTTTGCTCCTCCACAGGTTTCTTAGACTTCTTAAGCTCCTCAATTTCCCTCATCACCGTATGGTTGGTCTTTTCTTGCTGATCCATCTGATTTTCACCTGTTTAATCAAAGTAAATAAATCATTGTTAGTGATAACAAAATCAACAGATTGAACCCAGGATCCATGAACACAGGATAATCCGTTTTCCTGGGCTGCTCATCCACTTTTTTCTGACGATCATTGGTCTTTTTCTGGCTTCCTAAAGCAGGAGGAAGAGTAGGAATGGAGGATTAGGCAGAGGCCGAAAAAGGTGTTTGTTGAGCCGACATTTTTGGGTTGGAGATCAAATGGAGTGAATGAAAAATGGAGTTTTTGTAGGATGAAGCACCACTTGCCCCATGGTGGGTGCCAAACTATTTTGGTCAAAAATTAACAAAGGAATTTCGTATTCCAAACTTAGAAAGTGAGGTAGTGTGCTTTAACAACCAAAATGATAATGGATCAATGTAAAGTGGTTAACACGAGGATATAACGAGGAAAAGTTCAGAATCCTTCGAGTTTCCTCTAGGAATCCTGGCAAAAAACCTTGGGTGCTGGCCTGAAGAGCCTGCCGCCTAGTTATTTTATTGATACGAAACAAAGGATTAAAAGTATTTTGGAGGTTTGATCGATCAGGCTAAGTGTTTGATTGTAAACTGTCACAGCTAAAGTGTGAGTGAGTTGTGTTCCTAAACGATTGAGTCATCGATTATATAATAGTTACAAAGCTAACTAACTGTCCGGGATTCCCGGGATCTCGTTCTCCATTTCCACTTGACCGTTGAAGCTAGTTGTTGATACATGGTCCTTGATCGTCATGTGAAGTATCGAATACAAGACGGATTCGCACAAGGTTGCTAAGGTCTGAACCTAGGCCGAACTTGGACTTCGGACATGGCCGAACCTTGGGCCGAACCTAAGGTTCGGACCAGCAGGTTCTCTGGTATATATATGTGAGTCTTGTGTTGTATTCAGTAACGATAATAGTCTATGCTTCCGCGTCATATATTCTCTGTGTACTCTGTGGTCTCTGTGGTTAATACAAAGCTCATTTGTATTTACTCTTGTGTTTCATCTCGTATTACTTTGATTTCATTACGACTAAGTAGAAGATCCGCACGCTCACGCACTTTCAAGTGGTATCAGAGCAATAGGTTTGCTCTACTAGTCGGAAATCAGTGTTTCTCAGAGTTTTGAGTTCAAATTCACGTTTTTGCGAAAATATCAATCATTTTTGAGTTCATTTGATCGTCTCGAGTGTGCTTTTCATCAAAAATCTGTTTCTAGATCGTTTCTATCGAGTTTGCTTGAATTCCTGTCGAAAATTCTAGTCAAAAACGTTAAAAATCAAGAAAATGAGGTCGAGTGAAATGTGTCTCGTTTGAGGTTTGGAAAAGCTCGGAGTAACCGCTCTGAACTCGTGGTTCGGACGAAGTTCGGTCTGTATCTAGGTTCGGTAAGAGATCGGTCTAGGTTCGGAGAGGGTTTGGTGATCTTTCAGAGCTAGTTCGGAGTTGTTTGGTTTTTTTCGTCCGAAGGCCAAGTTCGGAGAGAGTTCGGCGTTGTTAAGTTCGGATTAAGTTCGGAGGTAGCTCGGAGGAGGTTCGGACGAGGTTCGGAGTGAACAGTAACCTGTTTTTCAAAAATGTCCGATTTTCAAGCGTTCGCGACTATTCAAAATTCGGTTCAGGCAACGATGCAAACAATGATTAACTATGATAATGAAATCGGAACAAGTCAGAAAGTTCCCAAATTACTTAAATTGGAAGATTATCATAGTTGGGTGACACGATTTGAAGCGTTTGTTTCCGCAAATGATATCGATATGTGGTTATCGTATTCTGAACAATATACATATCCTAAGGGTGAGGACGGAGAACCAATTCTTCAACGGAAGCTTTCTGGTGAACAAAATAAAGCATATCAAGCTGAGAAAAAGGCTTATGGCACTTTAACAATGGCTTTGCCTACTGATTTACTACATCAATTTTCAAGCAACTATACCGCAAAGAGCTTGTGGGATGCTCTAGAAAAGAGATGTGAAGGTAATGACCAGTATAAAGAAAAGTCGACAAAAAGTATTGAAGAAAGAATTTGATAGCTTCAAGCATTATCAGAATGAATCAATTCCAAATCTGATTGCAAGATTTGCACATTTAATGAGTGAAATGAAGTTGGTGAATCTTACAAAAGATGAAGCAGATAGGAAAGAAAAGATTATGGAAGCTCTACCAGAGAAGTGGGAAAATCATGTGATGATGATTACTAATGATAAGGATTATCCAAGGTTGTCGTTTAATGATCTGATTCAAAGAATCCAAGCTAGGGATATGGAGTTAAAAGTGAACAAGTCACTTCCTGAGCAAATTCAGAATCCTGCAGTGTATTATGGCAACAATGATTCAACTTTGAATGCTGGAAAGTCTAATATTCTTAGTTCTGCACCCCCTACAGCATTTCTGGCAGGTAAATCTGACACTCCAAGTTATTCATCTACTGGTTGTACTGTGTCAATTCCTATTTCTTCGACTCAAAGTGCATTGTCTGTTCAAACTGTTGATGATTATAATGCGTTGATGTCTGCATTGGTGTCCTCATACTTTGGTGTTATCACTGGTACTGTGAGTAATGCTGAGTTAGCAAATGAAGATTACGATCAGATTGATTATGATCATTTGGAGGAAATGGATCTGAATTGGCAATATGCTATGTTGGTTCGTAGAACGAAGAAATTTTTCAATAGAACTGGTAAGAAGAGACTAAATCAGGAAGGAAAGATTGGTTTGGACAAATCTAAGGTGAAATGTTATAAGTGTTCCGTTTATGGTCACTTTGCTCGAGAATGTCCAAGTTCTGCTGAAAGTAAATTGAAGACTGGTCAGCACGCACATTTAGTGTTTCATCCATCAGATAAAGCTGAAAAGATTGAGCAGAAATCTGCTACTCTTGCTCATGATTGGACTGATACATTTATGCATTCAGATGGGTTTGCCTGGAATGCAGATTCAGAAATTAAAAAGAATAATACTCCGATCTCAATTGCTTTAACCGTTCAACATGCTGATGATGAAAGCTTTTTAACAGAATCTGATACTTCTTCAAGTATATCTTTGGTTCAAGAAGAATTACCTAAGTCTTCTGAGAATTCAAAAGATGATGAATTTAAATGTTATAAATGTGAGAAGTTGCTCAAGAAAATTGCAAGTTTTGAACAAGATTGTCAAATTTCAACTGAAGAAATTGTGGTGTTAAAGAAAGAGTTGGAAGATTTTCAATAGAAATATTATGCGTTAGTTCATGTTCATGAAGATGTTTTGAAGGAAAAGGCTCAATTGGCTGAAGAGTGTGAGAAAGCCAAAGCTGAAGCGTTAGATGCAGCTCAAGATTTTGAGAATCTGTTTGAGAAGAGTTATCCGGTTTAGCAAAAATATGAAGAGGCTACTGCTCTTATTGCACAAACTGCTGTTACTGTTGAGAAGCTTCAAAACAAGATCTCTATGCTTCAAGATGAAAATGTTCTTTACAGAAACAAGAATGAAGTATTGACGAAAGATGTGGAGATCTACAAGCAAAAGAGAGAAAATGTGCTTGAAGAATTATATGCTGAATGTGAGATCAGGAAGTTACAAACTTATGAGTATGATGATCTTAAGCAAAATTTATCAATTCACAACAAGAGGTGTTTGAAGGTCAACAGAAGATTAATGACTTGAAATTGGAGATTTTGGAGTTAAAAAGACAAGTTAAGAATTGCAATTTGTCACCGACATTGCTAAATTTCTTATACAAGCAGGATCAGAGTTCAGAGAAGTCTAAGGAAGAAATTATTCACTTGGTACCTCAACCAGTGGATTTGATTGAAGTTACTTCAACTCAGATTGATCCAAACAATGAAGTGCATGACTATTCAAAGTTTGCTACTCCACCCAAGAAGAACAAGTCCAAGTCTAAAAGGAAGGAGAAACCTTTGGGTGAAGCTCCAAAATTTATTTCAAAGTCTGTATAGCTGGAAAATGAGAAAGTGTTTGATAAGGTTGTTTCGAGTTCTTCATCTGCAACCGAAAAGCCAAAAACATTGAAAAATGAGAAATTGTATCCGACATGATTGGGAAATGATGGTACATTGGCTGACATTGTCTGACTCATGGATAAAGTAGATGAAAAAGTCATAAGATCATTTGATCGATGTGTAAGGTAGGCTCGGCAAATCAGAAAGTATACAAATGTGATATATACTAAATCTGATGCTTGACCTAGTGGACAACATCTTGATGCATATCTCATGATATATCAAGAAAAAATATATGTGAAAAATAAAATGAGAAGTCACTGTGTATACATGTGTTCATTTTGCAAAGATTTAAACTTGTTTGATTTTCTTTATTTTGTCAAACGATCGGACTTTCTCTGCGTGTCGAAAGACCGACCTGATTGTTGTTCGTTTGACGTTCTGCTTTATTTTCTTTGGTGTTTCGTATAACTCATCGGACTTTCTCTGCGTGTCCACAAGACCGACCTGATTGTTGTTGAGTTATACAATTTCAACTTGTTTTTATTTTGTTAAATCCGAGGCCTTATCTGCGTATCGAAAGATCGACCTTAAGGTAGACGATTTAACGTTCTTATTTCTTTTTGCATGGAACACAGTTGACGGTATCATGGTTACAATCATTGTGTGATTACAATCACAAATGAGATCATAAAATGTGATAAACAAAAGCATATCTGAGTATGACTGATAGTGTGGGGTACACTGGTCAATGCAAATTTAATCAATACTTTAACATATCCAGATGTTATGAGTATGATTGTGCCGGAGTTTAAAGTTGGACAAACTATATCTGCAATCGGCATGGCTTATGTGCTGCAGTAATCGAAATTGAAATGTAGTTCAACATGTTATGACCAATATGATCCCAAGTTGTGATCTTTCTCACAAAAGACAAAAATAGTGTCTAATTCAATATTGTTTTACTTTTCTTATCAGAAAATACCAAAAAGATTTTAGTTGTGTTTTGATATAAAGTTTCTAAAATCCAAAAATATTTTGTTTCTAATTTGTTTTCGATTGATCAACACGAAATACAATATCAAGTTTTCAAAATCAAACTATCTTGGAGTCTCGAAGAGACTTTTTGCACCAAG
>JBCNJP010002091.1:0-13000 GCA_039602395.1 Deinandra increscens subsp. villosa | reverse complement strand
GTTCTTAAGACAGGTTTTTGGTTACAAAGTCTTCTCTGACTAAGAACTTTTTGGGAAGAGGGCTCCAGCAGGCTTTCTGAAATTCCTTTTGGAGTGTTCGGTGTTGCTTGAGTACTTCTAGAGTTTTGAGCATCAATTCCCTCCTTCTTATCACCTCAGGATCAGTTTCATTGTTTGCTTGAAGTAGAAATGAGATAAATTTCAGAGAGGCATCTAAGTAAGCATGGCACTGGTTAATTCGGAAGAAGCTTTTCTTGTCATCATGATTTCTGAAGCAAATTCCTATTTCTCCAGTGCTTGGAATAACTTTGGACCCTTTCCATTGTAGTCCAGTGGGAAGATCTTCTTTTGCAGTTTTAATGGAGAGTTTGTTCAGCCCAATGTGCATTGCTAGCTCGAAGTCAACCAGAGCAAATCTATTGTATATTTTTTTTCCTGCTTCTCTAAGTTGATGTATTGCTCTTCTGTTTCGAATACTTGTTGTGTCACACCCCAACCGACGGCGGAAACGTCGGGGCATGATTAGATTGCCCAAAAGCTCATGACAACTAAATTAAGATGACAATATTTAAATAACACTATTATAAATGATCAAAGGTCGTTACATAAACTTGGAATTCAACATAGCATAGATGCTTAAACAATGTCTTATTAATAATTTAATCCAAATCCCTAAGTGGAGCAACTTGGATCAAACGTTATTATTTCCTGCAACATGTATAAGATAAGGTCAACTACAAAGTTGGTGAGTAATCACATGTTTAATATGTAATATGATATATAAAATGAAAACATGCGAATTGTAGCATATGATAGAATGATATGAAAGATCAACATACTAGATAAATGACAACATGAAAATAATGCATAAACAACCCTTAGTGACAAGGATTCCCTAACCCGAAGGTTAGACTAAATGAAATAGGTCTCAAACACCCAACGCCAGAACCGGTCAAGTTGAGTGGGTTGTCAACCAATAGATCTATCTTTGATTCCCCAGGCCTTACGTTAATGTTTATGCGATATGAAATACATGAAACACTATGAAAAACATGAAATTCCAACACATTAACAAGTTATGCTAGAATGAAATCCTACACACATTCACACATATGGTCTACAATCGCATTATATGAAAATCATGAAAAATCAATAGTTGAGATAGGATACATGTTGCACCCCAAAATGTAAAACACGAAAAAGGGGCAAGGATTACTCACTTGATAGATTGAAGAGTTTCCACGAAATAACGCGAGAATGGAAGTCGTAGTCCCGAAGGTCAACCTAAAGGAAAACGAGGGGACCTAGTTGAATAACGAGGCTAGGAGACTAGGGGTTCGTGGGCATTTGGGGTTTTGTTTAAAGAAATGTTATTTATTTGACAAAAATTATATAGTGTATAAATGTTTAGTAACTTCTTATGGCATAAATGAGATGTGTTTTAATATTCTTCAATTATTTGAATACTTAATATAATGGGTTTGAATTATGTTACAACATTAACTAATACTAATGATATTAATAATAATAATGATAATAATAATAATATATAATAATAATAATAATAATGATGATGTTAATAATAATAATACTAATGACGATAATAATAATAATCTATATATATATAAAAGTTAAGCAATGGCACTATTTTGCACCTTCATAAATGTGAAATCATAAATACGATGTACAACAAACAAAGCATAATGTATTGCATGGTTAAGCATGGTGTTTAATTAAAAGCATTATACATGTTGATGTATCATCATCATCATCATCATCATAGTAATAATTAATCCGTAAACAATAATTCAATTGGTTATTAAATTAGTTATTAAACATGAGGGCTAATCACATTCTCAACTTTCATTCAATTGGTTATGATTATTAAATTAGTTATTAAAATGATGACTACTCAAATTCTATCATCATAAAAACATCATAAAAATAAATATGGTTATTAATAAACATAATAAACATCATTTAACAATAAATAATAATCAATAAATAAAAACCCATCGGGTTCTTGCAACTCCTAATCAATAAATCTCATATTAATGATTACAATTTTCTAATCCTATATAAACCCATCCAAACCTCATTTGCTTACCCCCTCCTCCCCCACACCCGCCATCTCCTAAATCATGTAAGTTAACTTTTTATTCAATTTTAGTTTTGTTGCTATTTACTCTTTGTTAAGGACCATATCCTTGCTTCCGGTGGGAAAAAAATGTACCACCGGAGGCTAATAATCGAGGATCATGACCTTGATTCCGACGTGAAGAAAATGTAACGCCGAGTCATCTATGATCCGTTAGACTTTTGTGGCTTTGTCCGACGTGAATAAAATGTAACGTCGGAGGCTAATGTTTGACCCCTTACATTTTTTGTGTTTGAGCTTATTTCTCATTTGATCGTATTAATTCTCCCCCCCCCCCCCCCTCTTCCTCCCTTTTTATTCGCAGGTTCTTCCTTCGTGGCTACTACCAATGACCTTCACCATCATCTATTTGAGGCTGCGAGAGATGGATTGGTATAGAAACAAGTTTCATCCCGGTAAAAAAAATATTAATTTATTTAAATCCATGACATTCTTTTGTACAAGTAAGACAATGAAATATAGAAAATGGTTATGCTCTTGGTTCAAACAATTCAACATATATAAAGGCATGTTCTACTCATCAGTGTTATTGATTGCAAGTTATCATAAAAACTAATTCCGAATCCACCTTTATTTGCGATTCTTTTAACCTTTATTGCAAGTCATTTAATTTACTTTATCGTATGTGCAACCATATATGAGATACATTAGATCATTTTTGTCATGGCTTCAATTTACACTTAGTTTAATGATGCCTTTTATGACTGTAGGTTCGTTTTTTTGTATTAGTTACCTTTCTAAACTTATTGGGAGCACTGAAAAGTAAAATTAATGAATGAAATAAGTCTAAAAAATCATGCAATACAAATAAGTATTAAAAACAAACGAACTAACCTTTTGCAAATAGCCTTATGAAAACATGTTACGTGCAGAGCGGAAGTCCCAACCTGCAAACATAAATCTGCATCAATGTTTTTTATACAAAATCCTAATAAAAAACTTTGATCAGTCAAGTACAAAACCATTATGCAATTATTCAGATTACTCTTAGCTCATATATGATAAAAATACCTTTTATTTCACCCTTACCTGTCTCTACTACAAATAATTATTTTGACCCATACAATGACCGAATCCCTACATGGCGTAAGAGTGGTTGACCTTTTAATATCTATGTACTTAACAATTAATAGGAGATTTAGAGACAAAGATCCACTTGGCAGACTTGGTAACCTCTAAAACAATTTATCTTCTTAATCACAATAAACATTCAGATAAACTTAATCTGATGAGTAAAGCAAAAGGATTAGGACCATAGAAAACGCTAACCCCTAAAAGAACATAGCAGCCAAGTTCATATATACATATTATCATAGAAATCATGTGTTCTAAAGTTTTGCATAAAGGCTTTAACCGTTTTTGCTAAAGGTAATTTAAGAACTAATGCTGCTAAGCCATAGCCATGACTGGCTACGATGATCAGTGCTAAGCAATCACATTTTCTGTAGGTTAACCTAATAGCTATGTCAATAGACCAACTATGTCTATCAATAAATTGATCGGGTGAGAGGCTACTATTGTTCTTGCCACACAAACTGATCTTTCAGCAAAGTACATATTGATATAACCATATAAGTATCACATGGATAATTGTAGTCTATCAATTGACAACAACAAAGTTTAAACACTCATAACAACTGGTTTTATAGGAAAAAAGACCTAAATTCACAGTGACAGAGCAATAAGAGAAGCGAAATCCTAGCATACAAACATTAAAACGACGAAGGAAGAAGGACAACAACGAATAAATGAAACGAAAGAACCGAGAGTAAGTACCCAAAATTTACAGAACCCTAGAACAAACATCGACAATTATACCTCGAAGAGCAAAGCGAGAAATCACAATCGCAAGTCGAGAATCAGAAATCGTCTTCCGTAGTTAGAGCGATGGCTTTGAAAGCGAAGTAGAAAACACCGGTGATTACTTTAAACAATTGGCGCAGAGGAGAAAGAATAGGCAAGCGATGAATAGGCAGAGAAGAAAAAAGTTGTTCTTTCTTCTACACCGTGAGTCGGCGATGGAAGCGGAGAAACAGAGCAAAACAATTACCTTTTTTTAACCCTAGCTAGCCAAAATAATAATAATAATAATAATAATAACATGGTCAAATGGCACAAAGCCTATAACATCCATGTGTAATTTACTAAATGGTTGCAACGTAATAGTAACTCCCCTCACAAATTAAGTTGCAATTTGTAAATATATATATATATATATATATATATATATATATATTTATAATATCTTTGAAAACACAACACCTAACAATAAGTAGGAAGTACTTACCAAGCCAAAGAATCCCGTATGAGACAGAGGCAAACATACAAACCTACAAAAAGTTTAGCCACATTAGAATATTATGAAATGACCATACCTCTATAATGTGAAGCAATGTGGGTCAGAACGGGTGCGGGTCAGAATGGGTCAAAATGGTTGCGGGTCAAAACTGGTGGGGGTCAAGACGGGTGCGGGTCACAACGGGTGCGGGCCATAGCGGGTCGATTTAAAAAATTACTTAAATTATCCATTTGTGGACAAAGTGTAACACAAACTCATAAAATAGAATGTTTTTCACTGGAAAACCCATAAAAATAAAACTTTTTTGCTATAAAAGACCTAAAAAGAACTTTAGAATGGTCTTTAGTTTATAAGTAGAAAAATTAACAACTAACAGGACATGATTTGCTTAAGTTTTATTTTGCTTACTATTACAATTTTAAAAGCTTAAACTTCAAACTAACATTGAGAATAAATCGGAAGTCCAGAATTGATTAGAAAAGGCTGTCAAAATCTTGATAAAAAGAAAAGGTATAGTTACAAATATAACCATTACTACAAAAATCAAGCAAGTTATGTCATAAAGATTCAATATTAGTCTAATTGTGGATTCCAAATTTTTCTTCTGATCAAAATAACCTGCATATAAAAAAAAATACTCTTACCTGCTTACATGTATCTTGCTACTAATAGAAAATTACTATATGCAATTATGAACATCCGAAAGGTATGAATGTTTAACTATTGTAGCAAGAGTATATGAATTAATTTTTAACTACTGCAGCAAGCTAGAATAATGTCCTTAAAATCCATTTTGTACATGTGGCAGAAGGTAGAATAGGATGCCTATGCAAGGTATATAATAACCACTTATTTGTATATTGTCAGAGTATTCTAAGTTTGCAAAGCCTTAACCCATTTCACTACTTACAGGGACAAAATCTTATCTGAATTTGGTTAGCTAAAACTTTTTTTTTCCATAACCCATTTGAATACTTACAAGCATAACATCATGGTTGGGTTGGTTGCATATGACATAAGGTAAATGATCTTCTTTCATGAACACCACGTCTATAAACATTTGACATATCTATTGGCATTATTCTTATTTGTGTTTTGATTTTAATGACATAATTAAAGACGGTGTTATCTGGTAATTAATGATATTATGTCAGATTGTATTGGAAATTTTTTTTACCAAGTCAAAGAATTCCGTACGAGACAGAGACAAACATACAAACCTACAAAAAGTTTAGCCACATTAGAATATTATGAAATGACCATACCTCTATAATGTGAAGCAATGTGGGTCAGAACGGGTGCGGGTTAGAATGGGTCAAAATGGCTGCGGGTCAAAACTGGTGGGGGTCAAGACGGGTGCGGGTCACAACGGGTGCGGGCCATAGCGGGTCGATTTAAAAAATTACTTAAATTATCCATCTGTGGACAAAATGTAACACAAACTCATAAAATAGAATGTTTTTCACTTCAAACCCCATAAAAGACATCTTCTTCATATATCCCGCTAAAAGTTATATGACTTTTCAAAATCAACCTTGAAAATCATTAATCCCCTCTTCTTACACACATCTACCAATTAGTTCATATAATGTCCATTCAAAATCTAAAGACTAGGATTTAAACGATAGTTTTGTACTGTAACCCAATTAAACTGATTGGTCTAAAATCTTTCATAGTACCTGACTACATATCTTTGGACTCAAAGTAATGGAATTGCACCCCTTAGAGTTGGTAGAATAAAGAATTTCTTAAAAGTACCAATAATATCATTTCGAATTACACCCCTCAAAAACTTTTAACTAACGCAAATATAAATCCATACAGCCTGATGATTTATCACGGTCACAGGTGCAAACCGCTTTCTTAATTTCTATGATGAAAATATCCGCTTCAATGCTACAAGAATACCAATCTATATATATATATAAAAGTTAAGCAATGGCACTTTTTTGCACCTTCATAAATGTGAAATCATAAATGCCATGTACAACAAAAAAAACATAATGTATTGCAAGGTTAAGCATGTATTTAATTAAAACCATTATACATGTTGATGTATCATCATCATGATCATCATCATCATATTAATTAATCCGTAAACTTCCATTATACCATGAGTTTCTTGCAATGAATAGAGGAAAACCATGGGTTTCATATTAAACCAAATCATAATGAATCCATAAATAAATCACATAAATCATCATTAACATATGCCTAGCCCTTCAACTTCTTGCAACTCCTTGAGTAATAATCTATACAATAATAGCAACATAATAAATAGGTTAATAACAATAAGCTTTTGGATTTCTAGGCACTAAAACGCAATAAACATAGCAATAAAGTTGACCCTTTCAGGTTCTTTTAACCTCATTTCAATTAATTCATGACATTTCTATGATCATATATAAAGGCATGGAGGCCTCATTTGTTCACCCCCCCCCCCTACCCGCCATCTCCTACACCGTGTAAGTAATGAAAAGTTTTAATTTTGTGTCATCTTTGTTGACAACCCCGTCTTTGAGTCCGGCGGGAAGAAAATGTACCGCCGGAACGCTTTCATTTTCTTGCTTTCTCCGGCGTGAATAACATGTAACGTCGGGGGTAAACGGGTTGTTTTCTTTCCCTCTTTTTTTCTTTGTTGACACTCCCCTCCTTGAGTCCGGCGGGAAGAAAATGTACCGCCGGAACGCTTGCCTTTTTTTGCTCTCGCCGGCATGAATAAAATGTAACGTCGGGGGCAAACGTGTTGTTTATTGTTTTCTTTACTTTGATTGCTATCTTTTGTTATTCTATTCTACTAAATATTATTCACTTTGCATGTGCAGGTTGTTAGTTCGTACCTCATACCAATGTCGTTGAATATCATTCGTTGCAGGATTGGACAAGTTGAGTGCTATGTCTTCGTTTACGCATCCGATTTGAGTGGTAAATAAAAGCTTAGAAGAAGTCTCTTTTGCTGCAAATTTAGACATCTTTCATCCAAACTAGAAGATGCACATATGTACACATAGCCACATAGGGGACCAAACACTATGTTAACAAGCAACACGACTGCCCCATTTTTGATAGATCCCAAAAATTATTTGTTTCGACCCAAACCCATCATTATAGCATATCAATTGTATAACCAATCAAGAGTATTCCAATGTACATACCTTGCCACCTCTGCAGCCTTACACTATGTTCCCGAGTTAAATAACGGAGAGAAAAGAAAAGAAAGGAAAAGAAAGGGTGGAAAGGGAGAGAAAGGAAAGGGAGTGATAACTTTCCTTTCTTTTCTCTCCACTTTCTCTCCAAATTGGAAGGAAACAAAATGTGAAGAAATAAGCCTACTTTTCCCTTCCTTTCCTTTCTTTTCTCTCCTTAAATGAAACTCGGGAACACAACATCTTTTATGTTCCTTTCCTTTCTCTCCTTAAATGAAACTCAGGAACACAAATACATTTTCTTTTCCTTTCCTTTCCTTTCTTTTCTCTCTTTAAGTGAACTCGGGAACATAGCGTTAGGATCAGAATGCAAAGGGTTGTAATCCCTAGACAGCAACTTCAGGAAAGTCACTCCCACATAACTTTGCGATAAGACTGCACAATAGACATATTATTAATCTAGAAAAAACAGTAAACTACAAAAATTATGACTATAAAAACAAAAAAGTTAATATATAATTGCATAAATCTATTGAACTTGCTTCAAATAAAAAAAATGAAGAACCCATAGTCCTTGAAAACCAAAATCAACCATTTCGTTTTCCCCATTGCCACATCAACCACCGCTGGGATGCCGGAAACCCTAAACTACCATAGTTTCCGCCACAGGGTTGCCGGAATGGCACACAAAAACGAAAGGGAAGAAGGACAGAGGTTAAGACTCGGCTTGCCGCCGCCAGACATGCCGGAGTCGAGGTTGTCGCCGCCCTTCGCAAACGAGAAACGAGCCAGAAAGAGCGATGGGTGGTAGATCGGAGCTTGGAATCGACCTCACCGTCACGAGCCGCTGCCGATTGGGGTTCGCCGGAGGGAGTGCTGGTCGCCGGCGTTCGACGGGAGCGGCGGTTGGAGAGTCGCCGCCTCTCCTCTCTTTTTCCTTTTTTTCTTCTCGATCTGGCTCTCCTCTCTTTTTATTATTATTTTCATTTCTAAACTGTTTTTTTTAAAGTTATATAACACCCCCTCCTCTTTTCTTTTTTAACAAATGCCCCTCCTGTTGCCACCTAGACCGTCATGTCAGAAAAAACTTAACACCGTTAGGGTTTCGTTAGTTTGGGATCAATGAGGGAAAATAGTTTGAAAGTTGGGCTCAGTGACAAACATTTCGTTATATGGGATTAATGCCGGCCAATAGTTGAAACTTCGGATTATTAAAATCCAGTTTCCCCAAAGACTAAGTCAAACTTGTCAAATAATAAATTATATAATATATATAATTTAAATTTTATTTTTTTAAATTTTATTTTAATATTTCGGATATCCGAATATCCGAAAATTTTTAAAAATACTATCCGAATCCGAATCCGAAATTCCGGATATTTTCGGATTCGAATTTTTGGATATTTCAGTTTTGGATTCGGATTTTTTTGAACACCCCTAAATTGGCGTTTACCAACATCAAGCTTGATTACTTTCATATTGGACTATTTGGTAAGACTTTAGGAACACACTTCCTGATTGGATTTAAAAAAATAGTAATCTTTTGCAGGTCGAGCCGAATCCTTAAGCCTCCATACTTGGTAGCAAAACATGAAAAAGGAAACATTGCAGCAGTTGCTAAAGGTGTGCCCTCAACACCTTTTGTATGTTCTGTCTATATTAAATGCAAGAACAAATATATCTAGAAACTTAAAAGAATTACACTACTTTAAAAAGTAGCTGAAAAATCAATGAACATTAAAAAGAATTTAACAATTGGAGACAAATTGATTTCAAAGGTTAAATCATGACTAATTCTACTATAATTTGACAGTAGATACCTCTTATTCATTGCTTGGGTTTGTTGAAGGAAAATATTTCTTTTATACTCTCAGTTTATCACTTGGACGAAATCAAGTAGGTGATGGCTGCAAACGTGAGAGTGAGTGAAAGCGAAGAATTCATATACAGAATCAGTTCCGCTGATGAGCGGTCGGAATTACAAGCGAACAAATCTACATCCGGCCAACATCTTTGAATCATTGTTGGTGTGATCACCGAGAACTATGTCTATGTAGTTTGTCAAACATTTGTAGTAATTACAATTCCTCCTTAGTTAATGTAGTTAGAAAATTTTCCTTGGTGTTGTTTATTATAGTTTAGTTTATTGGTTAGCATATTATTATTATTATTATTAGGGACTATGTTTGTAGTTTGTCAAAGATTGCTAATATAAAAAATGACGTTGTAACCAATAACAATCAATTAGTACAAACAAAACAATCTGATTCAACTTCAGAACAAAACAGAACTTTAGCGACAAATCACAATGCAATTAGATGATAAAAGAAGACATGCTCAAGGGTCACTAATCCCAACTTTAGCCAGTAAGGCATATATTACACCTGTATTAAATTCTCTGAACCTAAATGCTTGATTGTTACAGCAAATAGTTCTCTTACACTAAGATGCTCTATGTAATTATATAAACCATGAGGCATAACCATTGCAATATCTTTATTTACATTTTCAGTTGTCCTGCCAACATATGAACTTGAAACACAGATGTTGCAGATGCATGATAGAAAAGAATAAAAAATCCTGAATAGATCTAATCCATACATAATTACATAGCACGAGAGAAAGGGTACCAGAGAGTGTAGAACTTGTGCTATAATGTGGGTTCACCCAGTCCATTAACTGTAACAAAAGGGAGGATTATATGATTCATTTAGGTCTAATTTGACAGAAAAAATAATAAGAATAACTATTCATCCGTCAAATCAAAATTGACTTAAAATCAGATAAAAACGACAGGCTATTATATAAACCCTAAACACCAATAGCAAAATCCAACAAATTAACCATAAATTAGGCTAAAAAACAGTTCAGATTAACGATTATGATTGAGAAACATGAGGATTATAGAGAAAATACGCTGATTGTAGGAAAAATTCCATGTGTTGCCTGCCACCCATCCTAAATTCCTAATTAGGTACGAAGGAAAGAAAATGAAGCAACGTACTACGGAGGAGGACGTGGATGCTTTACTTTACTTTGCTTTGCTTAATTGTGATATTCACCATTGTTTCCAGTAGCATTGGCGGTGGCTTCCCGGCGGTGATTGGAGATCCGGGAGGATGATAAAACGCAGGCGGTTTCCAACACTCAGCAACGTGTGCTTTAAACTAACTTTTCCTTCACGCAGTTGAATAAACATTACAAAGACCCGTACATACCTGAATCGTCGATCGCCACTTATTTGTTGTAAACCCATCACTACCATCATCGATGGCTCCAAAACTCTGTCTCAAACAATCTGTTGTGTTCAGTCACAATTGAAGTTATAACTTTCACAATAGAAATTGCAATTCAGACGGTTGGATAAGTATAAAACATACCTCTGATCTTCGGTTGTTCTACCTGATTGACGAAAAGAGGATAGGCTAATGAAGGCGTCATCCGACTAAAGTAGGTCAAATAAAGAAAAAAGAAAGGAGTTTTGGCTTTCAGATTGGATTTGGGGTTAGGGTTCTGGATTGAAGCCTTTAAAATAAATTACAAAACATCTAAGATCTTATGAAAACCAACCTGCGAATAAAAATGAGGAAAAATAAATACAACTAAATCAGAAATAAGGCCAAACACAAAAATTGTAAGGGGTCAAACATTAATCGCCGACGTTACATTTTATTCACGTCGGACAAAGCCACAAAAGTGTAACGGATCATAGATGACCCGTCGGTGTTACATTTTTTTTCACGTTAGAATCAAGGTCTCTTCATGTTCTTTGTTGATGAAGTGTTTATTTTGTTTGTCTTCAGGCAATGATTCATGCTCAAAAATGTCTATCAGGTGACAATTTATGCTTAAAAAATTAGGCAAGTTATTTGTTAACTTTCTGTTTGTTTTATGTTTATGATTAAACAAACTAATGATTAATATTCTTGATGTGTACGTTTTTGAATTTCTGGTTTTACTTAAGGAGGATATGAGAGAAGATATTATTTAGTCTTTAGTTTGAATAAAAGGCAAAGTAGGTGGGTTGAGTAGCAGGTCAAACGAGTTGTGTATATATTGGTACATGCCTACTCGCAAATCTAACCCACCCTTATTCGCAACATTACTCATCTTAGTCATCATATTTCTTATGTTGGTTAAATGATCTACATGTTTATTCTAAAAGTGTAATTAAATTACAAATCATGCTTCCCACATAGTTGTGAACCAGCAGACATCTATTCCATGTGGCTTGATGGAGGTCTCAAGCCAAAATCAGGAACAAAGTTCAGGTTATATGAAGGGGATACATATTTAGGTAGTTTAATATTTTTTATTGTTTGCACTTTAATTAAATTAGATAAACCTGAAAACAGATGGTGGATGAGGGAATCAACGACATAGATGCGAATTTAGGATGCGTAGGTGTTGAGGACTTTCGTTGTTGTTTTCATTATTCAGGTGTTAAGGATTCTTATTTTCAATAAGATTGGTCAAAGGTTTGCATCATCCACCATTTCTTCTTATAATTGCTAACATATTATAATTGCTCTACAGAATATAATCTTTTATTTGATACTAATTTTTATATTTCTCCTTATGATTAGGAATCATAGGCAATTCTAAGGTTTGGACTGGTAGAGTTTACAGTGAAGATCCTATGGACCGGGCAGGATGGCATCTACCATCGATTAAGGACGAAAGCAGACTGGACAGCATTCTTCCAGACATCATGTCTTCCTCCGCACAAGCTGTTGCGCTTCCAACTTCAGAAGGAACGTCCTCAACCGGATGAAACTGCCCTACTAGATCAAAGATTTTATAACGGATCAAGATTACAAACTGTTGGTAGAATCTCAACCTTTTAACTGGTCAGGTATATCTATAGAAATTGAACCAGGAGAGTATTCTTGGAATACAAATGATTTAGATCAAAGACTACCCACAATCAAGATTTCTAAAAAACTGAAAATCCATAATTAAAGGGTATAAAGTGGCAACATGTGGGTCAGTTGTAGCTGGAAAATCAAGCTTATTGTGTGGCAGTTTAGGTGAAATCCCCATGGTTTCGGGCGGGCGGATTAATTTGTTTCGATCGAAAGCGTTTGTACCGCAAAGTGCTTGGATCATTCAAATAGTAACAATTAAGGATCATTTTTTAGGTGAAATCCCCATTGTGATGAAGTTGTTGAAGGATGTGTATTCTTCTCGACAAAGAATCAGTTTTGACCGAATACTTAAATCAAATGGTATTTTGGAACAATGTTTTTTTTGGTCTATAGGTTACAAATTCCAGTTATGATGTAGGTTTTGGAGTTGGAGTTGAATTATATTGTTAACAAGAGAGTTATATTATAGTATGAACTATATACGCAATTGTGAATGAATTTTATTTAGCTTCATTGGTTCACGTGACGT